>JBAMJV010006530.1:0-158961 GCA_037951105.1 Echinarachnius parma
ACCCCATCAGTATAACAAATGAAAACTTAACTCTTTCAATAATATGGACCTACAGCGCTTTTGAACATTTTAGATGGGAAATACGCTATATTAAGTCATTATTATTATTATTATTATCAGTAGAACTAGACGCAGTCTCAGTGGAACAACCCGCGTCAGGATAGAGACTGATCGTTTGGTCTCTAGCTTTGCCAGAATTGAAGGTGCCCTTTTGCCCAAATGGTGCCATTGTTGAAACTATTGTGTGGGAGGGGGGGGGGGGGGGGCTGCAGCCCCTATAGCGGCCCCGCCTCCGCCTAACGCTTACTGTTTATAATGTTAGGTAGGAGAAAAAAGGGGTAAGAAACGAATGAAAAGAATTGCGTTGCTATGGAAAACAAGGTATGACGTACTGTAGTTGGAGACTGGAAACCGGTGTAGAATTACTATTATATTTGTAATATAGTGTGTTGGTTCTCGCTAAGGCGAGCTGCAACCATGGCATTTCACTTTTTGTTAAGGCAGCGTTCCCTGGCAGAGGAAATGACTAATCTTGTTAAGAAAATCCGACACAAAGCGCGTCGAAGAAAGGAGAGTCTTTCAATTGGCATTCATCAGAGGGATATAGGGCTGACATTGACAGATATGACTGTTCGAAATAGAGTAGGCATGCAGTCGTTCTCCGAAACCAGTGCAAAAAAAGAATAAATATAAATCGTCAAACACACGATCCACGCAAAAAATATCAACAACTATAATTTTCGATCCTGTTCTGCCCGGTTGTTGGTTAATCAAGATCAAGTATTTTGAAAATGCCCCACCCCTCATAAAAGAAGAAAAAAAATACATGAACAAAATATGATTTTAAATTCAAATTTATACCTACAAGAATAGAAAACAAAACCTATGAACGAAAAGTAAATAAATACATAAACAAATAGATAAATCATTAATGAATGAATAAACACACACAACAAAAACATTCCTATATTCGCTTCCATTGCATATAAATAAGCAAATCATAAACATATCTTTATGTAAAGAATGACGAGAAATCTGCTGTTAGGATCGACATTTAAGAAATCAAGACATAATTGTTGTTGATGTTGGGTATGCATACTATTATACCCGGCCAAACACGATCCGAGCAATAGTATGCATACATAATGATAGGCTACAAACAGAGCTAGAGATCAATTTTTTCGCATTACACTATTCCAAATGTGAGAAGAAAATACCACTTCTTCCTTTTTTGCATAGATCAGTGGTAAAACAAAAATGTATTAAATGTGATATTTACTTGGTAATTGTGAGTATTTCGAAGGTTTTTCTGGCCTTTCCGAAATAGTTTGAACTATTTCCCCGAAACTGCCGTGGCGCTTTTAAGTTTAAAGGGGACCACCAGGCAAAGAACAACACATTATTATATGTTTTGGTACCGTTTTGTGATATCAAATACTTTAGTACTATAGATACCCAACATTTTGCAAAGGGTGATGTAATTCATAAACAAAGCAATTAATTTCCACCACTTACGGAACCACTATTATTTCCTGGTTCCTTTTTGCGAGTGCGCCAATGCTATTCACGCGTACGTTTGGCGACAATAGAATCCCGGACGATTCGTTCGCTCTGGACAAGTAGTCTTCGTACATGCAGACCCATGAACGCATGCTTTAGAATGGTGATGCGTTTTCCAATTATATATTTTTTCTGGAATCATATTTTTGTGAACTTGTTGATGGAATGGATTACTAAAGATGATACCTTTCATTTATAAGAATATTATTTTTTGGGTTATGATGGTGTTTGTTACGGTCGCACTATAATGTGTCATACCGTGGGGCTAAGAATACAATTCAAATGTGTTATAATGGCTTATAATTATTCATATGCGTTTTCACGAAGTGACATGTTTTCTTGCGTTTTAACGCTCTGCAGATACCCCGTTTGCAATAACTAAAATGTAAATAAGTCCCTTGACCCTATTATACCCACACAGCTGCTGCTTGGTCACTTCGCTCCCTCGATACCCCTCCCCCAGTTGCTTAATAAAGGGGATCACCGGGCAAAGAAAAACACATACTTATATATTTTGGTACCGTTGTGTGATATCAAATAGATGCCCAACATTTGGCTAAGGGTTGTGTAATTCATTAACAATGCAATTAATTACCACCACTTACGGAACCATTGTGGCCTTATGGTTCCGTATGCGCCAAACGTTTGCGAGTGCGCCAATTTTATTCACGCGTACGTTTTCAAACAATATCACCGACGATGTGTTCGTCCTAGACAAAAGGTAGTCTTCGTAGGCAGACCCATGAACACATGTTGTAGTATGGTGATGCTTTTTCCAATTTTTTTTTCTTTTCTGGAAACATATTTTCCTGAACTTTTTTGGTGGAATGGACTACTAAAAATGTTACCTTTGTTCATTTTTTTGCTTAATATAAGACTATTAATTTTATCCCTTTAAAAGGTACCACCACCCAAAAATAATATTTCTTATAAAATGAAAGGTAACATCTTTAGTAGTCCATTCCATCAACAAGTTCACCAAAATATGTTTCCAGAAAAGATATATATAATTGGAAAACGCATCACCATTCTAAAGCATGCATTCATAGGTCTGCATGTACGAAGACCATTATGTCCAGAGCGAACGAATCGTCCGGGATTCTATTGTCTCCAAACGTACGCGTGAATAGCATTGGCGCACTCGCGAATGTTTGGCCCGTACGGAACCAGGAAATAATAGTGGTTCCGTAAGTGGTGGTAATTTATTGCTATGTTTGTGAATTTACACAACCCTTTGCAAAATGTTGGGTATCTATTTGATATCACAAAACGGTACCAAAACATATAATTATGTGTTGTTCTTTGCCTTTAATACGCCACTGAATTTCTTATAAAATATACACGCCTTTGTAAGTTTGTGGCGGATGCAAACATGACTGTATAACAACACTGTCTCGTCTGGCAAATTATGGAATCTCAAAGCTATTTCATTTCCCACTTTCTGTCAACACCATGAGTGTGTTTCACAAAGATCCTCAGTTGAACTTAACTCTAAGTTCGACTTAAAAAGTATGGAAAGCCACTCATTTCTTTGAGACATTGTTGTAAAAGTCCCTTTTAAAAAGGCATAACATGTTGATTCAAATCATTAATGTTTTCAATTATCAAGGAGATTTCATGTTCTTGATGCAACATTTATGAAAAGTCTAAAATTCTTGCTTTGTTGCTTTTGAATATATTGTATTCCAAGACTTCAAATGGCTTTCCATAATAGTTAAGTCCAACTTAGAGTTAAGTTCAACTTAGGATCCTTGTGAAACACTACCCCCATGACGTATTGTCTAATTGTTAATTCAAACATGAAAAGTAGAAAATTAAAAGCACGAAATGTTCTTGATACAACGTTACAAAAATAATTGACGTCTAACATTTATCAAAGGTGTTTGTTACAATAATGTAGTCTCAAGGGCAGACAAGAATGAAATAGGTCAAAATAAATTAAATACAGGATATTATTTTTCTCAAACAAAGCGTCGGTGAAGTAGCCAGGTATTTCTCTTTCGTTTCAACCCCGTTTGACATGTGCAACAACTGAACGATAGGTTGATAAAAGGTGCATTGTTGTGATCTGATATGTCCAACGAGTGATGTATGAAGATGTCAGGGGAAAACGCGTAGCCTATCATATGAGCGAGTATTGAACGAAAATGCAAAGTGATATTCACTAACACATTGCAATGACTTCATACACAGTTTAAATTCTCCAGTAGATAATTATATATCCGAACACTTCAATCATGCATATCCTTATAATAGAAGAGAAATTTGGAAAACCGAAACCTGGTCCATGCTTATATTGGTAAAACGAATACAATGAGGTATGAGAGAACCGCTAGATTTGTAAGTAAATTTTTGTGGATGTTGACAAAGATACTAGATTCTGTCAATTAATTTCAAAGGGGTACGGAGTGATGGTAGTAGGGGTGGTGGTGTACATGGGGAGAGGGGAAGGTGGGGGGGGGGGGGGGGGGCAGGAGTTGTTACCCACGGTGCATTTTAAAAACTCCAACATGAATACCGTATTCGGGTAGAAAACATCTCACATATATATATGCAAAATTACTCATCTTATCTTCGGGCAAAATTACTCATTTCGGGCAATGAGGGGCACGTGCACCACCCCCCCCCCCCCCCCCCCCCCCTTGTAGTTACCCCCCCCTTCCCCCCTACTTGTAGGTACACCACTAAGACATAGGCGCAAACAAGCAAACTATATGGGTCCAGTGTTAATACATACTGTATATGCATGTACATTTTACTGGCATATAACATTTGTATAATTCAAACTCTATATCAACTTAATTGATTTATGGCATAATTATCGACACCCAAGGTCAGACGGATATGTACAATTAAATTAATGACTCCGTGGAGTCTAAAATTAAACGTCTAAAATTAAACGCAACGTATTTTGCACTTTTCATACTACGATGGACAGCACAAATTATTAACCAACTGTAATGGTATACGTACACGTACGTGCGTTGCCACATATCCTACAAAGTTACTCATCCGATTACTGCTAAAGTGTAGATGAGAAAACGTTTAAATTGATTACAAACAACGCACATGACATATTACCAACACTGACTAGCATGTTTGTATTTTTTCTCATCAAAGTCAGTGGGAAAATGTCATGGTACAAGTTATATAATGAAAGTGTAGAACTGTAGAATTGTCAGACCTTCAGTTAAAGAATAAAATTGTTAAATTTTATGCATATCTATAGTATTCATTTGCTTTGTACAATCACTAATTATCTTTTGTTTGAATAATCCACCTATATGTGTCAAGAATTCTGCCTCCTGTCGCTGCAAACATACGAATTGCCAGATCGACTGCAATAATTGCTTACCCGCGGGGGGTGGGGTGGGGAGGGGGTACTCGAATTATCATTTTGCGGGATGTGCCTCAGCCAACTTCAAAACAGGGGTCTATGGAGCGGATGAGAGGGGGGGGACAAATAAGGTCTTGGAAGGTGTCTAGCTGGTCTAAAGAGCGGCTATTTTGTTTAACCTATGCAAAGTATATAGAGCGGCTATGTTTTACTCAATAGGTCTAAAGAGCCCAGGTATTGTTAACTTATAGTTATAGGTCTACAGAGCGCCCATTTTTCGAAGAAAATGAGACCCTAAAAAGAGCGGCAATCGGCTCCAAAAAGGGGCTTCTTTAAAGCTACACATACCCGTTTTACCAATATTATACGCTAGTACCCCCTCCCCCCCCCCCCCCCCCCCCCCCCCCCCCCCCCCCCTCCCCCGGGTTCTCACCTTCATCGTTCTTCCTAGTACAGGACATAATAAGCCGTCTTTGGAACTCTCTTCCAGTTTCTGTATTTCATAGTGTTCCAAATATGAATATATAGTATTTAAGTCAGCAGTTAATGCATACCTGTCGAATCGCGTTAATTTTTTATCAAAATAACTTAAATTTCGATGTAGGTTTGCCTGTTTAAAACACACACACACACACACACACACACACACACACACACACACACACACACACACGCCATACTCACATTATGTAGAACGAGAAAGCGAGAGAGAGGAGAGCTAGAGGGGGGGGGGGGGGGAGGGGGAGGGGGTATATATTCATATGACGTGCATGGTGTGAAGCGGTAGTAATTTGAGATGGAATATAATAATAATAATAATATATCGCCCTCGGTTTGAGGAGCAATGTAAATATTTGAAAGGGACTAGCTAGGAAACTATAGAATCAATATGTTGTTGTAACGAGAATACATATATTCATTACGGGATGACTCCTTCCATTTGTTTAACTAACTGAGCAAACTAAGGAGACTAATTAAAGCAAGCAGCACGACGATTAATGCTCATGCTGCATGCGATGATGACCACGGATGGCAGGGTCTTATTAAGTTGAACATTAAAATTGTGTGTTAATTAACCAAGAGTCATAGCTGACGTGATGAATTTTTTTTGTGTGTGTGTTTTTTTCCTTCAAATCACATCAGCTCAGCCAAGTCTGCATAATTATCTCTATCGGGGAAATAAACATGGTATCACAGTGTGAACATTCGGTGTTAGTGTGAACACTCGGTGTTTACCAATGTGGACCATAGTGTGAACACTTGTTGTCTGTGGAACACAGTGTGGACCACAATGTGGACCACAATGTGAACACCGTTTCACAACGTGAACCTCACTGTGAACCTCATTGTAAACACTCGGTGCACTCCTTCACATTGTGGACCACAGTATGAACGCTCTCTGTGTGCCGTGTTAAAGTGGAGTATTTTCATGGTGCCAACACTTACCACACTGTAAACATAACGTGAACACACTGTGAGTAATGTAAACATACCGAAGTTTGATCACAGTGTGAGAACATTATTTAACACGCCGTGGACACAATGTATCACAGTGTGGTCACAGTGTTCACAGAGTAAACATTTACATGTAGAAGTTATAATAATCAAACCGTCCATATACATTGCGATTGTTACAATTGGATGTGTGTGTTGATCTCTGTTTTCTACTATTATAGGCTCTTTATGGCTGTATATGCACATACAAGAACATGACTGCATTCTAACATCATGGTAACGATGTGGTATTGTAACTAAATGGTAACTATGTTAAAGGGATCTAGTAACTTTGTTGACAAGTGCAAAAAGTGATGAGTGATTAATACAATTTATATTGGTATGATATGATAATGTCCACAAAGTAATGTGTGAACATTTCACGTAAATTGTATGTTTTTTGGCCGAGAAATGAGCAAAATTGCATAGTGATATTCACTACATCATTGCACTTACTTTGTACACGGCTTAAATTCTCCCGTAGACAGTTTAACATCTGAACACTTCAATCGTAAATATCTTTTGAACGAAATGGAAATTTAAAAAACCGAAACCTGTCCCGTGCTTTCTTAATCATGTTAATGGTCATCATTGACTAGCTTTGTATGCATGAATCCGAAACCATGGAAACCATGGAATGTGCTTGTATGATGATTTTAGTTGATAGATAATTCATCTAAATTGATTGGTTTAAATAATTAAAATTGAAATGGCACGAATAATTGAATATTTGACCTTTATGACATTCGACGCCTCCTCTCCATTCTAATAGCGAAATTATAATATGGTAATAACGCTAATATGTAACCTAGTTAATATAAGTATAATTCTTAAAACCTAAAATTACATTTTACTTCAAGAAAACAAACAATCGATCCCCCAAAACAAACGAAAGGCTAACAAAATATTCACAATTGAACGATTCGCCGATTAACAAGAGCATGGAGGAGAAGAAGAAGAAGAAGAAGAAGAAGAAGAAGAAGAAGAAGAAGAAGAAGAAGAAGAAGAAGAAGAAGAAGAAGAAGAAGAAGAAGAAGAAGAAGAAGAAGAAGAAGAAGAAGAAGAAGAAGAAGAAGAAGAAGAAGAAGAAGAAGAAGAAGAAGAAGAAGAAGAAGAAGAAGAAGAAGAAGAAGAAGAAGAAGAAGAAGAAGAAGATAATTATTCAACTGAGGCATGTTAATGAGACGAACATAATATAGCACACCACGCGGATACTAATACGAAGATAAACAAAAAATATAACGATAAACAGCACAAACAGCAACAACAACAACGACAACAGCAAAAACAACAACAAACGATTATAAGATGTGTACCGCAATTAACAAATCAGTCACCATGAAGCGTGATGATTTTACTAGCAGTAGCATGTATGGCCATTTACAGCATCATCTCACTCTTCTTCTTACTCCCAGTCTTCCCCCTCTCTATCCTCCCTTCCTGCTCCTCTCACCCTTTCTTGATTTCTCCCCCGTTCCCTTACTCATTCTCCCCCGTTTATGTCCACTCTCCCGTCTTGTTCCTTCTATTTCCTTTCTTTCTCTCTCTCCCCTCACTCTTTTGAAATTGTATTGGGTCTCCATCTCCCTTCTCTGTCTTCTTTACGCATGTGTTTACCCCCCCCCCCCCCCTTCTTCCTTCTCTCATCCTTTCTATCGACCTCCCTTCCTCAAATCTTCTATTTATCTCTCTGCGTTGACAAATGTATTGTATTATAGTCGTAGGAGAAATAGCCTTTTACAACAGTAACATACTCCGATTTGTTCTCTCTCGATATTACTTCTTTCTTTATTTTACTTCTTCCTTTTCTCTCCCCCTCTCTATTACCCACACCCCTGCGCATATAAATAAATAAATATATATATATATACATGTATATCTCTTCCATTTTCTCTTCATGTCGCTGCGCCGACAATTTTTTACTAAAGTCGTTGCATCTTATTCCTCTTTCCTCTCTCCCTCCCTTGTTCTTTCTCTCTTCCTCCTTATCCCTTACACATCTCTCCGTCTCTCATCTTCTCTCCCCCTCTCTGCGCCGATGATATATCAGTATTCTCCACTCACCTGTTTGCTATACAGAATTAACAGGTTTGGGAGCCGTATCACGGCAACGGCGTGCCGCGCTGATTGCCCAGGGAATGTCGGCCGCTCAATCCCATTAAAATGTGCCTCATTTGGTGGTGATGCTGCGCGGAGATCGGGAGTATATTAAAAAAAAAAATACACAGCAGTGGTGGCTGTTTTTCTGTACGACTAGCTACGGTAGCTAGCGGACTGGAGTAAAATATCTCGATCTACAAGTCGCGTAAAATGCAGAGCGGCGTGAATGTCATTTAGGGGTTCTAGTTGGCTCATCTAACAGTCACAGATGACATGTGATGTACGGTAATACGCAACGCTGCCTCTCTATCAAAACACCAACCATCTTATTATCATCTCGTTGTACTCGGGTGTCATTCTTCATGTCCATGTAAGTCAATATCAGTTGTCTTTATGCCATCTTATGATTTTCCCATTTGAATGTTTTTCATTTGCCACTTGTGTATTGGAATAGATGCGGGTAGCGGTAGCGCGGTACTTGCACATCTTGTGTTGCATCTTGGTGTACGCTACAAATTGATGACTCGAGTGCTGGTGATGATATACATGTGATGTACGTTACGATTATACTAATGTCCATTTGGTGTGAGGTATATTGTAAATTATTGTGTTGCATGCGTTTACATGTGTGCTGAGTGTTGTGTTCTGTTGAATAAGTATATTATATGCATGTATGTGACCAAGATTAATTACAAAATGGCATTTTGTGAACCAAACATATATATACTACAGTACTTGTACATCTATATATATACAGAATGATTGATATAGTTCAGAAGAACGTTTGTACTATGACTATGAGACATAAAACATTGTTCATTCTGACATATTTGTTTACGTACATGCTCTACCAGAATATGTATATCATTATCATGTAAACAAATGTCTAAATGATAAATGTTACATGTCTCTAAAAATGTTCTTCTGAACTAGATTGATGTCAATGTGTATTATTCTTCAGAGTGGCGTGAACTGCAGGGTACATTGATTGTAAATACATGTATCGTTCATGATGAATTAAACTTAAAGGGTACCACCACCCAAAAATAATATTCTTATAAATGAAAGGTAACATCTTTAGTATTCCATTCCATCAACAAGTTCACAAAAATATGTTTCCAGAAAAGAAAAAAAAATTGGAAAACGGATCACCATTCTAAAGCATGCATTCATGGGTCTGAATGTACGAGACTAATTTGTCCAGAGCGAACGAATCGCCCGGGATTCTATTGTCTCCAAACGTACGCGTGAATAGCATTGGCGCACTTGCAAATGTTTGGCCTGTATGGAACCAGGAAATAGTAGTGGTTCCGTAAGTGGGGAAATGAATTGCTTTGTTTATGAATTACACAACCCTTTGCAAAATGTTGGGTATCTATTTGATATCACAAAACGGTACCAAAACATATAATTATGTGTTGTTCTTTGCCTGGTGGTCCCCTTTAATTGTGCTAAAAGCCTCAATCATAATACTACACACATGTCTGTAGCAGCCAATTTTTCTGCCTTATATAGTCATGATAGTGGCCATCAAAAGAGATCCCTTGCAGAGAAAACCAATGTTATGGAAACTGTCTAAAGAGGTTGCTGGTATCCAGGTAACAGAATGAGGCTTCTCTTTACCCCCCCTGGGGGGGGGGGGGGGGGTCACTCGATACTCATACAAAAGTGCTACCCACCTGTGTCCATCATTATACCCTTTCAACATTTTTTCTGGACATGGGTGCGTAGCCAGTAATGTGCATCCCCCGCCCCCCCCCCCCCCCCCACACACACACACACACACACCCCGGGCCCCCAATCAGCTGGACCATGCTACACTACTGTGCATTTTCCCCCCAACATAAACTACAATGTTTGCCGCCAAATGAGACAAAACTGGGATGATAACAGCTAGGCAGCACAAAGACATTTTCCTGCCTAAAAAGTGCATTCAGTGTTCACGCTCCACAGAAATCCATGAAATCAGGTCAAGTAATGGAATGTATGAAAGAAATTAATGCCATCAATTTCATCAATAATAAATTAATTTGTTCAATCGAGTTCATTAATTTCATGAACTAGATTGGACACATAAATTAAAGGGATCCATTACCTTAAAATGTCAAATTTATGAGAAAAAAATCACTTTGAGCTTTCTCACTTCTCGTGTACCTTGTTTGCTTCGATTGGTAACAGTAGAATGAAATGGGTCATATTGATTTGTTTAAATAGCATATATTCCTTATGGAGATATTCAAGATTGAACTGGAAGCGTTCTGGAATGCAGCTTCCGAATCGATTGTAGTCAAATCATTAAGTATCAGAATTTGTAAACCGTACTCTGATCGTTCATAGTATCCAAATAAGGATACTATTACATGTACTTCGAAGCGCAAACAATCCGGGATAAAATCTGACATCAATTTTCTATCTTTCACTAGGTGAACATTGTTCTTTTTCAAGTTCTATGAAAATTCCAGATATCATTCAGATTAAGATTGGTATATATGATTGAAGTCTCAAATATCACATTTGAAAAAACTGATAAAGGTAATAGATCACTTTAATTGTGTGTTTTTTATCCGCCCAATGAAAGGCAAAGGTATATGCTTACAAGTATCAAGTGCATTCAGCTATAGTAGATTCATTATGTCAATTTCAATTTTGCTGGAAATTTGTATAAATATACATTTAGAAAATTTCAATTTGCATAATGTGACTTCCTGTCATATCTATGGTATATTTGCATATTGGTTAGTACAGTATACAAAGCTCTTATTGTAGCATCTAGTACACATGTACCATCAGTAGTGCTGGGTGGTCAGACAGATTGGGGGGGGGGGGGGGTGTACTCCTTATGTGTGTCTTTATTTTGTCACTGATTTTCCCTGTTATGATTGTAAACACATTATTGGGGGCACAGCCCCCCCCCCCCCCCATGTACCCACGTAGCTATACAACTCTGTATTATATGGAGAAGAGCAGTGAAGTAGTGCAGTCATACTCATAGGGGGGGGGGGGAGGGGTGTCACTTTCTTAGTATTTCTTTTCTTTTTTTCAAATTTATTCCATATAAAACATTTTGTTCTTCTTCAAATTTGTATCTAAATTCTGTTCACAGTTTTACACTAAGGCTATTTTTTGTGTATGTGACGTGCCCCTGTGCCCCCCTTGTAGGTATACTCTAGGGGGTGTTTCACAAAGATCCTAAGTTTAACTTAACTCTAACTTGGACTTACAATTATGGAAAGTTTCTTTTAAAACAAATTGTAAAGGGGTTTTTTTTAGGCATAAAATGTTGATTCAAATCATTCATATTTTATATTATCAAGGAGATTTCATGTTCTCGATGTAAAATGTATAAAAAGTCTAAAATACCTGCATTTTTGCTTTTGAATATAATATTGTATTCCAAGGCTACAAATTGCTTTCCATAATGTTTAAGTCCAACTTAGGTTCTTTGTGAAACACCCCCCTGGAGTCTGGAGATGAATTATATTGCAGTTCAGCTGTGAAATGTATACATGTACGCATGTGAATAAATCAGAACTGTCGGTAGATGTACATGATGTACTTGCAAAGTAGTCTGTGAACTTTTCATGATAAATGGATGAGTTGGGGCTAAGATACGAGCAAAAAATGATAATAAATGTTTACTTAAATATTGCGCAGAAGCCGCAGATACTGTCAATACACTACTGCACATTATAAATGTATTACCCTGGCAGAGCCGCCCTAGAGCTAGGCTCATCAAGAATTCAAGGGGGAAAAAGGGACGTAAAAGAATGTGTCGTTTTATTTGTAGTCCTGAGCATTACATCTCGCGCGTATTTTCTTTAAAAATCCTTGGATATTCCAAAGTTCAGATTTCATATAAATTAAGACTCATAATTTGTGCCAACACTTTGTTAGTACCAGGCCATAACACATAACATAACCAGTGACGTAGCGTCGTCAGACTGATTGGGGGGGGGGGGGGGGGGGGGGGGTGCACGCAAAATTATTGGGGGGCACACCTTATGTACTTCTTTGTTTTTTTCACAAAATGCCCCCTTGCGTTTCCTATTGTTTTTTTTCTTCGTGCCCTCCCCCCCCCCCCCCCCCCCCCACCCCCCTTCCCTACACCACTTTACTTCTACTGATATTTCATAATCAGCTGACTTGTGAGAGCACCATGTACCTAGTGCCATAGCCAGTAATTCTCCAAATGAGGGGGGGGGGGGGGGGGTGGGCTCCAACCTGCAAGCACATAAGCATGAGCCACTTAAAGGGGTAGTACAGTTTTGGCAAGGCTGAACTTTAGTAACCAAAACCTGCTAAGTAACATTACAAACTAATAGTTATAACTCCACCATGCTCGAAAGGTATACACAATTACAAACGACTAAGTATAATGCCTGTTATCATTCAAAAAGAGCCATGAAAACACAAGAGGGCGCTCTCTAAAAAGGCATTGGTGTCAACCATTTTTCATTAAAAATTATTAATGTGATGTTTTGTTGAAATAATGATTAAATAGAGAGATCATCAACAACTATTTAAAAACCGCTTTTGAAAATGTTTGAAATGTTTTTTATTTTTTTTAAATCATCGAATAAATCTGGGGCCCAGATTTATTACGATCGGATATATTTATTGATATTTCAGCCATTTCTGAACCAATTTTGACTAAATAAAGTTTATTCCGCCTAGTATTAAAATTGCATGTTCTTTCAAATTCGACAGTCAGTTTTTCATTACCTCACAAAAAAATTGTGTTGTGCAGCGCCCTCTCTACCAAAACTGAACTACCCCTTTAAGGTACCCCCAAGGGCAGATCCCACCTAGAAAGGGGGGGGGGGGGAGGGCTCAACCCGCAAGCACGTATTAAGCGTGAGCCACTTAAGGTACCCCCAGGGGCAGAGCTCAAATAGAAAGCTTTTGAAGCCCCAACATCAAAACTATCGGCAAACAATAAATACATTTAAAAGTGGGGTAAAAGCAATATACAATATTAATATTGAATTTAATTCTGATTCATTCAGTTTATTTTCTATTTCAATAGAAGAAGGTCCAAGGGCTTCTTTTGCTGAGAGGTCTGCCATTTTATTGGCTAGATAATACCATGTTGTCCCGGAATCCAATCAAAGAATATTCCTTGATTGTTGCAAGACCATTAATTTTATCAATAATTCCATTAATGCATACATCATCCTCCCAACTTCCCTTCCCCATTAGAGGCACTCAAACAATCAATAAATATACATACAAATTGCAAGTTGTTGTACATTTATGTAGCTACCCAAATAAGGGCAAGAATGCTCTACTAATTCAGCTCTATATGATGAAAACAATTTGGTAGTCCCTTTCTAAAAAATAATACTCAGAGCATAGAAACTGCCAGAATGCCAGATGCCTTTCCAACGAAGGGATTTTTGTAACCATGCATAGATCCGTGGAAATATGCAATTCTTTGGACCATTCCGTATTAATTCTGATGTTTCCTCTTTCATGATATGAATATTATCTTTTTTAATGACGCTCTCTTTTAACCCGTTCCCTTCGAGTTTCTGAAATCTCCTTAGACTTTGTACACAACCGATCCGGTTCTCGTAGTCAAGGGGTTAAATGCATACAAACATAATGTGCAAAGCTGATCGGCTCAAATGTGAATATTTCCTGACAAGTTTGCGTTTAAGTACATCGCAACTATATATAATATGCAACACCCCCCAGATCTAGGGGAATACCAGGCCATATTTAGTCATTTTTGACCTGAATAGGAAGAATGAGAGGCATAATTAGTGAAAATCTGATCAAAATCGGACAAGAAACATGAGAGTTATACCAATTTGAACATCATGTAGTTAATTAATGAGCGATCGTTTAAAAAATGCCGCCAAATGCAACATCACCGACGAGCAACTCGCCATACATGTAGCTTTTGTACATGAAAATACACTTATTTCTCGTTTTCGTTGCTAAAATCGTTTTCACAAATTCATAGAGGAATATCGATGCATGGGCCAACTACTTTGGTTTTGAATGAATTATATGGACAGTTGGATTTTCCACCAAGCTGAAGTCCCTTAACCCATCAAGGACGAGAGCTATTTTGAGGCAAAATTGATCATTGTTTTTCTCTACAAATTGGCAACTCCTAAATTTTTGCATCCCCTAGGTATACCACAGTTGAATGGAGTAATGGGCACAATAGTTGATAGCCACTGGTTCAAGTCTTGTCAATTCCACAACAAATCATTTGTACTGACAATCAATGATACTTTGTTTAGAAAAATAACATATCCGCTGCATTAAGTAGATTTAATATGCATGTATTACTTTAAATAATAGCAGTAGCGCAGCATGGTCTGACTAATGGAGGGGGGGGGGGGGGCATGCAAAAATGTGACTGCATATTTTTGATTTTCCTCATCTTTGTTATTGTTTTTGTCAAATTATGTGGGGGGGGGGGGGGGCAGGAGGGCACGTGCCCCCCTGCATCCCACCCCCCCCCCCCCCCTCACATCCCCCAGGTATGCCACTGTTGAATGGAGTAATGGGCACAATAGTTGATAGCCACTGGTTCAAGTCTTGTCAATTCCACAACAAATCATTTGTACTGACAATCAATGATACTTTGTTTAGAAAAATAACATATCCGCTGCATTAAGTAGATTTAATATGCATACTACTTTAAATAATAGCAGTAGCGTAGCATGGTCTGACTAATGGAGGGGGGGGGCATGCAAAAATGTGACTGCATATTTTGGATTTTTCTCATCTTTGTTATTGTTTTTGTCAAATTATGGGGGGGGGGGGGGGGGGAGGGCACGTGCCCCCCTGCATCCCCACCCTCCCCCCCCCCCCCCCACATCCCCCAGGTATGCCACTGTTGAATGGAGTAATGGGTAGAATGGTTGATAGCCAGTTCAAGTCTTGTCAATTCCACAGCAAATCCTATGAGAAGGTCAAATCATTTGAAATGAAAAAAATGATACCGGTACTTTATTTAGAAAAATAACAAATCCGATTCATTAAGGGCATCTAAACTGTATCCATGTACATGTATGTAGCATTTAGTAGCAGTGGTATACTATACATAGCATGGTCGGACTGATGGGGGGCATGCATACAAATTATAAGGGCGGGGCAAACTATGAATTTCGTTATATTTAAAGGAGGGGTGCAATCCCGGCTTTGATTCAGGTTTATAGCTTTAAATATGTGCCTTTATTGATATACCACACTCTTTTTTTCAAAGAAATCCTTAAGTTGGGAAAAAAAGGTAAATTTCATGCAACTTTTTTGCTTTATTACGCATCGGCGTTCCATGCTCCTAAAAAAAGTCATTTATAGCAGAGCGGAAATGTGCGCACGTGTCACCCGATTCATGACATCACTTGCAGACCGCAACGCGGAGGAATGTGCATTGTTTACATGCAGAGCCTATGACTTGCTTGTAAAACAAACTCGTTTTTGCTTGTAAATTGAGGTTACTGAAAATGCTTAAGAATTGCTAAGAAATGAATTGTAGCAGGATGCAGCTACACATCTGAGTGTATATCGTCCCATGATATAAACCTGAACAAATGTTTGCAAATATTGAAACAAATGGAAATAATATCTCTGTGTCAACGTGAGTATTGTACTCAGCGTGTACGTCTATGACCGAGCTAAACTGCGATTGCCTGCCGGTGACGTCACAAAGATGACGTCATTTTTTGTTCGCCCGGGACTCAGTTTTTTTACGGGGGTTCCGAAAGAGAATTTACAAGTTGATTTTTTTATTTTACCGGGTTTTCCCACGAGGAAAATATGTTTGTATTAGTAATCTTCATGAAAATCTACCTTAGATACAGTAAAACCCAATTTTGAGGCAGTTTTCTTGTCACCATACCTTTAATAGGGTTTTCCTCTAATTTTTTTTGGGGGGGTTGAATTATGGGGGGGGGGGGGGGTTTAGTTATAATTGAGAATAAACTTATTTTAGCTTCAATTTTTACAATGAAAAAATGGTAGCATCACTAATTGGCCCCTGACATCTTGAAAACTAAAAACTAAAAGCTCTTCTGAGAACTGGCTCAATGGAAATCTTTACTTCAAAAACCCAAAATATGAAGAAGAAAAAAACCCAAATGGCCCATTTTTCTAGATCCATACATACAAAGGCCACACTGCATGACACAGAAGTTAAACGCAGAACGATGTCGAAAGTCATAGAACACAAAGTGGACAAAGATTTTATTATGTGATTATCTTTAACAGTCATGCTTCCTTAGTACACATCACGTCAGGTCGTTCCGAGTCCTGACGCACAACGAAAAGCAGCGATCTTGACAACAATAATAATATACTTGATTTATGATTGATAATCATCTCTAAGGGCTCATCAGATGCATTCTGTAACCAATCCAGCACAAAAAGTGCACATTGTTCACTCCCTGGCCTTGGGGAGCATTCCAGCCAGGCGACCTCGTGGGCGCACACAAAGCACACGAAGGAACTACCTTCTATCCTTCCGGGTACCCATTTATACACCTAGGTAGACAGCAGCAAATGTGGATAAATGATATTGCTGAAGAAAAAACGCGATGGGCAATACGCTGGGTTCAAACTCAGGGCCTCACGATTAGGTTTAGGGTGTGGATTAGGGTTGGGTTAGGTAGGTTTTGGGTTAGGGATCGTGTTTGGAGTTGGGGAAATTGAAGTTTTTTTTTAAAAGGCATCACGTAGTACTTAGACCAAATGAGTTGTAGACCAACTGAGTGTAGACCAAGCGCACATAAACCCTTTGAACCACATGCAAATTTATTTTCTTTATTATTATTTTCCCTCATAACTTAACCCAACAGTGGTCACTATGAGCAGGGAAGGTGGGGGGGAGCTTTATAGACAAGTTCATTTCCATGGACTTTACTCTAAGAGGGAAACACTTTAGTAGTCTCTTATAATGATAATTGCTGGTGGTCCTTTATAGACGAGTGTTCATCAGATAATCTGCTGTAAACATTCATGCGAGCAGAACTAGTTTGTTTTATTGTTGATTTCATGAAGTTTGTATTAAACTCATGTATGGACGTAATTTCAAACATTCCCATCTGATAAATAATTTAACTGCTTTGATACCATGTGTAATAAACAAGTTACAAAACAACTAAGATTAAACAGAATATTTGTAGCTTTAGGACACTGTTCTCAGGCCCGGTGGAGCACCCGGATTTGCATATCATTATCGGCCCCCGCTATTTGAATTTCCAACGGACTTTTAAGTGCATGAATCCAAAAACGTGGTTTCAAAAATGCCAAATCTTGAAATCCGCGTTGTGCCCTTTTTACTGCAATCACCGGTCTGAAACTTTCCATACTAACTAAGTTTGTTATGAACTCAGTGTTTGTGGAAAAATATGAAAATCTATTGAATACTATTTGAGATTTTAGTGTGTTTTCAATTTTACCCATTGATAAACAAGCTGTCTATTTTTTTCTGACTCTGCCCTATCCAGCAATTCATAAAGTAGAGACTTAGACCCCGTTTACAGTGCATTGCCGGGCCGAGCCGCGGCTCGGCCCGGCCTTAGTTGCGGTACTCGGCCCCCCAATTTTGTGCGTTTACAGTGGCGGTCTCGGCCCCGTCTCGGCCCGGCCGCCCTTTCAATATCTTGTCGTAGTGGGGCTCTGCATGTAAACAAACCATTATTTTGGGGCCGCGCTGGGGTCACAGAACAAAGGCGCGTTTATTTGCAATGAATTGTTTTCCCAATTTGGTACCGCATTTGGCCCTGCGTGCGTTTACAGTGAGAAAAAGCGGGGCCGTAACGCGTCTCGGCCGCGGCCGAGACTACCTCCAGAGCGGGGCCAAATGCGCGGCCACTTCATTTGGCCTTTTGAGCGTTTACAGTGAAAAAACGGGGTCTAAGTATGTATAATTATGAGGATGTAATCTATTTATGGGTGAAGTTTCCGCTTGGCCGATGTTGTACTTTTAGAGTTATGAGTATTTTTTCAAGAGCATTAATTTCAAAATTTGTAGTCAGCGTACTCTACTGCGCATGCCCCTGATCATGAACACAATTGATATCAGTCATCCACCGTTCTGGCAAATCAGCTGACCCGACAATGCAGCAGATCGCCCATTGTCTGTATAACGAGCGCATGCAAGAGATTTAGAAATATACACAACTTTGAACGTGAGGGACTGGTTATCACAGTCGCACAGGCATTTTTGTCAACGAGACTCGGACATTGAGGTACGTTTTTTCTGACTCTACCCTATCCAGTTACGATGACAATAGATATTTCATGAGGATTGAGGTCATTTAATTTCCGTTCAATGGTTATTCATTGATTTTTGGCCGCTCTCGGAAAAATAGTGAATTACAGGGTGAGTTCCTGTCTCATTTTTTTCGTTTTTTATCGCATTTTCGATGCATCAATCACTATTGTCATTATATGAGTGTCTTTTAAATCTATTAGGTTATCTAGTATTTAGTAGCTTTGATTTCAGCTATTCATCATACTTGAGACGATTTCGCTTTCTTTATTTGTTTACCTTTTTTGCATTGGCCGGTAAACAGTTGTTGATTTTATGCAAATGATGTTTACTTGGCGATATTCGAACGCTCGTTAATTACAGTGCTCCACCTCACCTGTTCTTATACACTATTTTACCTTTAAAGGTGAATGACAGTACTGGGAAATGCCCCACCCCCTAAAAATTAAATGTATGCTCTTATTACCAACCATGTGAAAGAATATAGTTTTACTAATATGGGATTATACAAATTTGGCCAAGAAACCGCCTACTAATTGATATATTTGCAAAATTATAAATTGATCTGTTTCGGATTGATATCGCCAATGCTGAATCGCGCATACGCTACGTGCAAAATGACCGCGTGCGTTCACTATACAGGCTTGTCCCCAGATTGTCGATATCTCCAGTCCAGCGCTAGCGGCGTTGACAGGTGCGAATGCTCGGTGGATTTATACATTTCATGGGCGGGTATTGGATTTTTTCTGATATTTCTGTATTTAACGATGCTTAGATTCGGATTTTACCACACAAGCCCTATTTAAATACTTATTCAACAATATTGATCAATATAGATGTTTTTGGCTACTCTCCCAAAACTGGTATTCATCTTTAACCCTTTGCCTCCGTGAACCTGGAGTGCTATTTTGAAATTCTTTGGTTTTTTTTCTGAATCTCGAAGGGAACGGGTTAAGTATGTACTGCAACTTTTACCTCCAGTACATAGTGCGTGAATGTTTTTAAATTACATAATTTGCTGTAAACATGAATCCGAGCAGAAAAGGTTTCAAGTGTATTTCACTGAGTTTGTAATTTTTGTATAACCCCTAGCCTCGGTAAACCTGGTGTGCTATTTTGAAATTCCTTGGGTGTTTTTCTGAATCTCGAAGGGAACGGGTTAAGTAAAAGTACTGCTACTTTTACCGCCATTCTATTCCACAGTGACTGATGACATGTTACCAACTAACAAAGAGCCCACCTGCTTGCTAAGTGGCTCGGCCGGTATTTCCTACCATTACCCGTTCTCGGCGTTCATTGTTTGTTAGTTACGACCATGGTGACAGGAGCGTTCCAAGAGATTTCAATGTAAAAGGCAATATCTCCATCTTTGTAAATTTGAGATGTTTATAATATTCACTATGGAATCTGCTGACATATAGAACATAATATGAAGCAAAGATCATTTGGAGCATTTTTTTACAAAAGGCAATATGTCCATCTTCATCAATTTGAGATATTTGCAATTGAAGAGCTGCTGAAGTATATAAAGAACATCTAGGAAAGAACATTTGGCGAGATTCTTTGGAAGCATCAATATCTCCATATTCGTCAATTTTAAGATATTTGCACTAGAAGCTGCTTGATAAGAAACAGAACATTTCAAAAGATTTGTTGAAAACGGCTATATCTCCTTAACTTTGACTATTTGAAGAAGAGTTGATTTTGTTATAACACATAATCTACCATCTGACCCCAGCTGGAGTATTTTCATTGCCAGTGCAGTACTTCGTAGGTATTTATGTATTTTCAAACTTACGTATGGACGTATCTACGCACGTATGTATGTCAACACCTTGTACATATTTTATTTGCAAACCTTCTCATCTGAATAATTTAACTGCTTTGATACCATTGTAGTAAACAAGTCACAAAACAGAATGTATATAATCCTTGGATAATCATGCTGATTGCTGTCAATCCATTTGAGGCCTTTCACATAACAAGCCCTTCTTCCAAGATTGGCTCCTCCACATTTTCGTAGAAATTAATCTAAAATACAAATCGGTGTATTTGTGTGTTTGATTGTTTCAAATGTTAATCATTCTCGTCATTATAATGTATTCCAAACAGTTTTGTCTCCTATATAACCCTATTCCCATTGGGTTATTTTGGTCACTCGAGTCCATTAGGGGGGGGGGGCCTTTTTGGGCCCCCCCCCCTCAAATCTCGGCAACAAATGGACCGATCGACTTGAAAATTGGCACATACGTAAAACAAGTCAAGAAGAATAAGAATTTGAAGAAGAAAAAAAATGTTGAACCATTATTTTTTTTAAAATAATTAATTAACATTTTGAATATGCAAATTTTTGACGAATTTGGGGGGAAAATTGTAAATTGGGATTTTCATCTAAAATCAATAGAAATTACAGGTTTTCTGTAAAAATACTATCAAATGATGTAATTCATCATATCCATGTTTATGGTGATCAAATATATCACTAATTTGCATAAATTATGCAAATATGCAAATTAGTATTCCCGGATTTACCCACATTGATTTCATTCTTATGTATTTTATTGTTTGTATTGTTTGTTGTTGTTGTTTATTTTTAAGAAGAATTTATCTCTGAAGTGTATGAATTAAACTAATAACAAAGAAATAATCCAAATTATAATTCAATGTAACAATTATAACAGATTTGGAGTTTACACATGGCATCTGATATATGAATTATATAGAAACCTGTACAAAAATTACATTTTTTTGTGACAGTCGAGCAATTATCGACCTGTAAAATCAGTTCTACAGGTCCGACCGGGGTGAATTATATATCAAAACATGCGGGAGACTTGAGAGAAAAAAGTCATCAAGTTTGAACGTGAAATTCCAATCGGTCTAGATGCACGTCGAAAAAAACGACAGGGGGGGGGGGGGCCAAAAAGGCCCCCCCCCCCAATGGGATTAGGGTTAAAGAAACATTATGTTATTTATGTACTGCATTGTTTGTAAGAAATTGTGATCACGTTGTATTGTTCATTGTTTGTTTGAAAATATGGAAATGAATAACTAAAAAAATAAATACATATATATGTTTATACCTTTAATTGGTTTAGTATAAGGTAACAGAATTAGAGAAGGAGTAGAAAATGCATACATACTATATGACGGGGCTTAGAAAGAAAAAAATGCAATGAAATACACAGAGCTACGTACACAAACTTTTCCATAGAACTGCTGTTTCTGTATGACTGACGTTCTCTCAAATTTTGATTCAATAAGTGTTGGATGTAGGAAGTGGAATTTTATCAACAACTTCTACTTCTATAATACACTATAATGCAAATAAAATGTCCCTGGAGAATTGGAGGGGTCTTTGTTGTTGTTTGGTTAATGCATTTGCTTTTACTGTTAATTTATACATCTGTTATATACACCTCTACAGTCTATGGACCCCATTGTGTACTTGAGCTTCAATGGTAAACAATTTTTTTTTGTTTAAGTATAGAAAAGAACCAAGAACGACAGAAGAAAAGGGAACAAAAAAGGTCTGTAGCTACAGTAGCTAATGGCTTGTTTATTTCCATCATGGCTGCGCTCCAGTACAAATTAACTGCCCCTTTTTTTCTCTTTATTCTTGTTTATATATATATGTTAGAAAGGATGTGATATGATTACGTATGTACATACATGAAGAGCGTATGCATGGTAGATTGAACATAATTACTTCATCAAGTTAATAGTGTGTGGGCGTGTTTAAACGAATTGGTAATTCATTAGAACGGGTCGTGTTTAATGAATGGGTAATTTGTTAAATGTACTGTTACGAACATGAAATTTTGTAGGATTGCACCATTCTTGCGTGAAAGTGTTTTGTTTCCCCAGATGTATATGTAACAAATTGGTAATTCATTAGAACGGGTCGTGTTTAATGAATGGGTAATTTGTTAAATGTACTGTTACGAACATGAAATTTTGTAGGATTGCACCATTCTTGCGTGAAAGTGTTTTGTTTCCCCAGATGTATTTTCTTTAACAGTAAGAGCTCCCAGTACAGCGGTTATAGCGCTGGCCCAACTATCTGTAGGTCTTGGGTTCAATTCCTGGGAAACCCATTCTCACAGTGGCGTAGCATGGTCGGACTGATTGGGGGGGGGGGGGCGCGCAAAATGATTGGGGGGGGGGGCACACCTTATGTATTTCTATGTTTTTACAAAAAACTTGTAGGAAAGGTTGATCAGATGCATGGTTAATTCATATTTTGTAAGTTTTCCCTGTGCTTGAATTGACTCAAGGAAATATTGATTTCAGCGGCATAGCTTTGCTGCATTGATTTGGGGTGCACGTAATCGATTGGGGGGTCACTTTCTAATGTAATTTTTTGGAAAACAATTTTTTACAGATTTTTCCATTATGTTTTTTTAATTGTTTTTCATTTTTTGTTTTTATTGGGGGCACAGGAACTCCCCCTCCCACCCCCCCCCCCCCCCCCCCTCCGTTGCTACACCACTGGATTGTTTCATTTCCAACAAGAACTTTTTCTTAACCAAAATTAACTCCTTGAGTGCCAAGCTCACATTTTTGCGATTTACAATACACACAAATGCATTAAAATCCCTGGCACTCAAAGTGTTAAATGTTATTATGCATGTTATTCTAGTAATTTAATTTGAATACAATGCTGATTACCTGTTTCCCCTTTCTCTTTTCTTTCTCTTTGATGCTACAGATGAGACAACGGTCTTGACTGGACAAAGTGAAGGGACGTTGATTGCTGCTGCAACTAGCTAACTTTCTTTGAATATTGTATGACAGTATTTGGTATCTAAACAAATAATGAGGCCAACATCATTTTTAAAAAAATATTTGACCAAGCCAACAGATTTGTAACGATGAGCCTAACATGATTCTCAGGAACCTTGGATTCACTATCGAGATATCAAAACAAGATGTTCAACTGACTACATTTGTTATACTCTCCAACATCGTAACGAGCTGCATGTGCAACTGACTGAATTTGTTACCCCCTCCAACATTGTAACAAGCTGCAGTATGTAACAAACTGGATTTATCTCGAGCATTATAAAAAAGCTGTGTAACTGATTTAATTTTGGCATTGTGCCCATGCTTCTTGGATCTCGCATGTCTTGCTTGACAAGCCTTCTCGTAGACCCATATATATATATTGATATCATATGTGGGTTAGGGGGAATTTTCAGAGAAACGTGCTAATTTCAAGACAAAATGCATTCCTTTGTACAAAGACTTCCTGCTTCACAAAGTATGGAGAACGCAACGTCAAGGACATTAATTCCTGAGCTCGCTTTCTTTATGAACCTGTAAATCAGGACTTCATTATCCACCCACGGACATTTAAAGCTATTTTCGAGGAGTTTTTGCTATTCAGTAGTGAACGATGCGCTTATTGTAGAATGTTAGTTCATAGCCCCAGGTTGTATTAAACGTGAGATGAATGTCTGTGACGAGGCAAAAAACACGCGGCACCCGTTCAGAGACGAAGCACAAGAACTCTCACTCGCTACTGGCGCAGCTGGCCCGCCTCACGCCCAACCCGTACCCCGCGCATCAGGCACGGGGCGGTGAGCCCTTCACCTACACCCCCTCGCACCTGCAACACCCCTTCAACCTCTACAACCAACAGCGGCAGCAACGCTACCACTCACGGATGAAGATGTCCAACGCATCCCGGCAGGTCGGCAACCGCCGCTTACCCCCGCTGCCTGCACCGGGCAACAGTCGTCGAGGTCCAAGTCCACATGGTACGGTTAAGAGCACCATCACCATTGGGACGGCATCATACCGGGGCAGCCAGACCTCAAGCGCACGCAGCAGCAGCTCCAGTCAGGCTGGCCCGCAGGTCAGCTACAACATGATTGTCAAAGGTACGTCCAATAATTAATAATAATAGCTGGCATTTACTGTATATAGCGTTCAATACAGGGTTTCTAAGCACTGTTACAGAATGATAGTAATTAAACATTTAAATAAATTAAGTGTACAATAAAATAATGTAATTTTAAGTGAGGTGATATAGCTTATATACGGTAAACATAATTAGATTGATCTAAATAAGTGGGTTTTGAGTTCAGTCTTAAAGGGACTTAGTAACATTGTCCAAATCCTCAAAATAAAATGTTCATTCTAGCGGTTCCCTCATACCTTGTTGTGTTCGTATTAACAATAAAATCATGGGACAGGTTTCGGTTTTTCAAATTTCCCTTTCGTTACAAAGATATGTATGATTGAAGTATTCAGATAAGAAAAACTCCGGGCGAGTTTTTCTTCCGTGTACAAAGTGAGTGCAGTGAGTTACTGAATATCAATTTGCATTTTCGCTCATTACTTGGCCATACAATGTCCATTTGACTTGAAATGTTCACACAATACCCTGTGGACATATGGGATAACAACAATATACATTGCATCAACCATTCATCACTTTTTGCACATGTCAACAAAGTTACTAGATCCCTTTAACCCGTTGCTTACTGGAACCGGGTGGGTTATGTACAAAGTCTATGGGGATTTCAGAATATCGTAGTGAACGGGTGAAATTAATCCATCAACCTATTCAGGACTGTTCCCCACAACTCTCGGGCAGGGGTCTACGGAGAAAACATGTACTATATAGCAAAATCAATCTTCCTCAATGGAATTTTTAAAAAATAATTTTAAAAATAGAACCAATTTTACAAATTTTAAATCATTGCCATTAAACCTGCCGAAAAACAGTGAAGATAAAACAAAAATGTACATGTACATCAAGTCCCCTGTAAAGCATAAACTTAATAATACTAACCCCAAACGCTTTTAAAAATAGACCTTCAGATATTTTTAACTTGTGAAACTTATCATGTTTCATTAGGCAATTTACTATTTTCTGATATATTTTGTTATTTTATCATGCATAATAAAGAAGTTTAGCATTGATATCTGTATTATTTCATATAAACTTGTAATGACTAAGATGCGATCAAGCGTGTGCAGTATCTATGGAGAAATTGTAAAACGTGATATGTTAGAAAATGCGTCAAACTTAACAAAACATGACGTAAACTGACATTAGCGCCCGCTTGACCGTACATTTCACTACCCATAACAGAAGGCAAACATTATGCTTTTTTGTAGTTTATACTTGTGTCAGTCCTAATGTTTTCAACAACAATCTAAATAATTTTGCAACATTACACTTCTGACCATACTCCGTTCTAAAGTAGAATGCGCAAACCCAAATTTCATAATATTTTCAAACAAGATACCATTAAAAACGAGAATAAACCAGTTATCTAATAAAACGTTACCAAATATGATTAATGACTAGATTAAAGGGATCTAGTAACTTTGTTGACATGTGCAAAAACTGGTGAATGGTTGATAAAATGTAAATATTTGTGATCTGATTAAAGGTCAACTGGGTAATGTGTGAACATTTCATGTTAAATGGATATTATATGGTCGTGTATTGAGTGAAAATGCAATGTGATATTAACTAACTCATTGCACCGACTTTGTACACAGTTATAACTTTCCAATGGATAATTAAAAGTTTCAACCGTAAACTATGTCTTTCTAACGAAAAAGAAATTTGGAAAACCGAAACTTCTTCCATGCTTCTATTTGAACTTATAATTGATCAAACTTGAGTTTCTAAACATTACTTTTTGAGAAGTTTTTTGTACACATAATGTAGATTTATACATAGATTGTCATGTTTAGGCACAAAAAAAAAGGCGTCCATGATTCCTTTTGGGCTAGCATTAGCAAAAATCAATGCAGCATTTAATTGATATATTGGGAGTTAATGTTATATTATGCAAGCCTCCACAATAACTTTTTCTTCACTGGACCTTTCAGGCAAGTATAATCATACATTTCAAAATTTGACTTGCCCTCAATATCAAATTCACTTGCCCTCTTAAATACTTCTAGATGAGATGAACAAATGAAATAATGATGTTCTTTTGTAGTTGAACAATTACTTAGTTGCCCAGTCAGGCCACCAAACTAAACCATTCATTAAATTTTACTTGCCCAACACCAATTTTGTCTTGCCTAAGCAGCCAAGTGCTAGTGAAGAGCCCTGTACTATGTTAGCTTAGAATATTGGAAATGCGTTGTAATTTTGAAAAAATTCAACTTCAGATTGATACAAAATTGAAAATGTAGTTACATTTTTTAATTGCTAACAACATTTCTCAAACTTCATCTAACTAGCGTGCGTACTGCTTATTTGTAACTGCATTTAAACATTTATGCAATTTGATAATCATAACAATTGTGGCATGTGTAGTGCGATGTAGGCAAATATTACATTAATAATATAATTGCGTTTTATGGAGGTCATATTTTACGAGATGCATATTTGCCATCAGGAAGATTCTTCTTGTAGCAGATTGGTTTGCGTACATAACTGTTGGCCTTGGGTGTTGGGTCCAAAGTAAGGCTTTATGTTTAATTGCACTCCATTCGTATATGTTATATTGAAGCAAAAATATTTTTAGATGTTTCTCTTCAAAGGCCCGGTCACATATCACCGGATAGCGGCTGCCCAACGAATATCAAATTTGCGAAATCGAATCATCCGGTGGTGAAAGTCATAAAAAAGTTTCTCTTTAAAGGCCCGGTCACATATCACCGGATAGCGGATGCCCAACGAATATCAAATTTGCGAAATCAAATCATCCGGTGGTGAATGTCATCTCCATTGCTTCATGCACAAAACAACTTACTGTACATCGCCTGACAAGACATAGTCGCATACCAACGGAGACGATCGGATTGAATATATGTTACTCTCCGTCGGGCTATCCGTTTACGCTATCCGATGATATGTGACCGGGCCTTTAGTGATAACAGGTTCTCACAGATGCGTGAAAAGTTGCACCTTTCATCTAAATTAACAGGATGTGAACTTGCCAGGCTGCCTGTGCAATACGTTTGAATCAATAATGAACTCAAGGTTTCCTCTTTTGACTTGTAGTATTTTAGGAAAATGAGGAGAAATGCAGCGCAATACTGACTATATTTTCTTCGGAAAATACATTAAATTCTAATAATGTTCATTTACTTTTACTTTAGTACAGGAAAAGTAAGCATAAAGGAGCGCAATACTGACTATATTCTCTTAGAAAAATAAGAGTAAATTCTAATTATGTTCACTTATTTTTACTTTTGTACAGGAAAAGTGAGAAAAATGCAGTACAATACTGACTTTATTATCTTTACAAAAATACAGTAAATTCTAATTATGTTCCCTGGATGAAGTTATGTGCAATGCAATGCAATTATGTTCACTTAAAATAGATGTGTCTCTTTGAACCCCACAACCTTTGATTTTTTAACACAAACTTTATAATATAAAGAATAATTTGTTACGCAAAACTTTTTATAAAGTTCACTTCTAACCAAACATTACAAACATTAATATCTTCTTGGGTTGGCCTACTTCATGTTGAACTTGAAATGTTTGGAAGGATTACCCCCAGTAAAGATAGAACAAGTTAGAACTATTCATTAAATGGGAATTCCAGGCCAGCTTCAATTATTGCCATAACAGACTGAGAAGAATAAAAGGATAAGTGATGACACTTTATTTATTTTTATTTATTCTATTTATTTATTTTTTTGAAAAACAGTGGAATCCATAGAGCAGTTTTGGAAAACGATGTGAAAACTATTTAGTTAAATACATACAGATCTCTGGCTCTGGCTTGTGAGATTTTTTAATGGCATATATATTGTATTTCATCACAAGAAAACGAAATTGGAAGGATCGTTGGAAGAATCTGAAATATTGTTCTAGAAACAACTTAAAGCTTCGGTAAGTCTATAAAGAAAGAGTGACCATGAAATAGCAATAATTGTGTGTTCCAGTTTATAGGTTGGGTCAAATTTTTGTGAAACTATTTTATCACAAGAAAACAAAATTGGAAGGATCGTTAGAGGAATCTGAAATACAGTAAGAAACAGCAATTAAAGCTCCGGTACAATAAGGAAATTCCATGAAAGAGTGACCATGAAATCGCAATAATTGAGAGCTTTAGCAACAAATTGAGTTTCGATCAGTTTATAATATAGTTCGGGTCAAATTTTTGTAATTTTACTTTTGTAAGCATCAAATTGGTAGAAAATCAAGTTAGTGTCAAAGTTTGCATTAGGTTTATATGCTGATATCTTACAATGCTTACAATAATTGTAAGAATTGTAAAGATTAGATCTGTGCACCGATTAGATCTATGCACAAATATGATCTATGCACAGATTATATTTCCTCTTAAATTGTTTTCCAGATCATTCCTATATCTGGCCCTTTCTCTGAATATTTGTAAGGTTCAAATGCACAAACCTGCTACAAAGCCCCTCTGTTTTCATTTTGTGTTAAAGGGATAGCCCCTCTTTTGCAAGCCAAATTTCAAAAGTTGCGAGATTATTGTCTTAAATATGAAAGATAATTAATTAAAGGTAAACATGTAATTATTTTTAGAGGTGACTCCTGAAGGTGAGACCTATTTATTCTGAACTTCTGGAGAGTATCTAAGCAAGTATTCTTATGATGATCAGCGGTTAAAACACAAACAAATAATTTGTACCTGTCTTGCCATTGCTTTAACACTGAAAATGTCCCATACGTCACACTTTTGTCCCATACGTCACATGTGTTAATTAGCTAATAAAATTAAAACGAAAAATGGTGTTTTCATAAAACTTAGCTAGCAGGTCAGGAGTATGATAAATTAGAACTTCACAGAATATGAAAGAAAAAAATCAACTGTTTCATACTGAAATATTTAAAAATGTGCTCCTTTTCGTGATGTACAGGACATAGCATTTTGGACACGCCCTGATTAGCATAATTAATTAATTAATTTTGAAACTTGAACATTTTGTCAACTATTGCTAGTAAATAGTTTTACTAGTCTCCATATATGAAATTAATGCTTGATTGATTAAAAAAATAATATAAATAAAATATAATGTCCCGTACGTCACGCTAATATTTGAAATATGCAAATTTGATGTCCCCTACTCATTAAATATGCAAATTATGCAAATTTCTATCCTAAAAATCTGAACTTCAGACTTTTAGCTTTTAAATGATACCAAATTTGAAATGCTAAAATGAAGATGAATTTTCATCATCAAGGGGGACATTAGCTTGGACCTGCCCATCAGATAACAATAATTGTACATTGTATCAACCATTCATCACTTTTTGCACATGTCAACAAAGTTACGAGATCTTTAGCCCATTCAAGATGATTTGATCATCATTTGGGTATAAAGTGCAGTCCAGTCCTGAATGGGTTAACTCAGAACTACCTGGTGGGCTCGAAATGACTATTACCCGAAGCGTAGAAATATATAATGTATGTCACAAACTAGTGGCTGGCTTGCGGCTAGCTAGCGGCAAGTTTAATAGGCAATTTCTGCTGAAATTATGAGCAGTCACCAGTTTAAGCATGTCAGTCAGCTTGTGGGAATAGTCCTCGAGCTTATTTTCTGCAGGAATGGCATTTTAAGCTTTCCGTTAGGCGCTAGCTAGCCGCAAACTAGCAGCTAGCTGCGACACACTTATATATCTGTAGGGGAATGCAGCATCATTCATACAAAAAAATTATATAGAAAGGTGTTGTATCTAAGCCTATCCTTATCATTGTATATTCATATCTTATGAAGATTTCAACTCCCATAAAATTTCTACATAGACCACCAGGCCCCATATTCATGAAACCCCGCTAGCTTAGTTCATTGCTAAGTGTATTCAAAATGTGCGTTTTTTTGAGCAACAAACAGTTTTCCTAGTCCCTAACTAGGGTCAACTAGGTAAGCCTTAGATACCCACTAAGTTAACCCTAGTTACCAACTAAAATATCTTGTTCTTACTTCTGGGCCATGCCAGCCAAAATAGACTTGGCAAGGAACTAAACTAGCGGGCTTTCATGAATATGGGCCCTGGTTCCTGTAGGCAATGATAATAATAATATACTCAATTTATATAGCACTTGATTTGATTGATAATCATCTCTGAGCCCTTTACAATGATATTATTACCCCTGCCATAGGATACAATGCAAACCAGCACACATTGTGTGCACCATCTCCACTCCCTGGGGAGCATTCCTTTCCAAGCGGCTCATGGGCGTTGAGAAGATCAGTCACAAAAATTCTTTCACCTTCTAACGGGTGCCCATTTATAAACCTGTAGCCCATTTCATAAAACTGTTGCAATTGTAAGTGTCCAATTATTGTAACTACCATGGCAACAACTGTAATGCTCCATGCTGATTGGCTGTTGACCAAATAGTTACAATTATTGGACACTTACAACAATTGCAAGTGTTTTATGAAATGGGCTACTGGGTAGACAGCAGCATTGTGATAAATTGTCTTGCTAAAGGACAAACACAATGGGCATACTCCGGGCTCGAACTATGGATCTCCCGCTTGGAAAGCAAGCGCTCTACCAATCTTGCCACACCGCATCCACAAGGGGTTTAACCCATTCCCTTCGAGTTTCTGAAATCCCCATAGACTTACATAAGCCAACCGGTTCCCGCCCGTAGTCAAGGGGTTAATAAGTAGTGGAGAAAGGGATAATTTACAATGATATCACATATCGTCTGGTGATAGTGAGAAGGGTCTAAAGTGGATTTGTGGCTAAATTAAAGGAACTTAGTAACAACTTAGTAGTTCATTGTCCAAATCCTCAAAATCCAACACCCAGTGGACATATCAGATAACAACAATATACATTGTGTCAACCACTCATCACTTTCTGCACATTTCAACAAAGTTAATAGATCCCTTTAAGATCTGCACACCATCCTGTAGGTTAGAGCCTTCTCTAGATCTGATGCCAATTTGTCAGAGTGCAATATTGGGTTTCTACAAGGCTTCCAAACCTTAAACACATCTTAGAAATGAAACAACAAATGATGTGCGCACTCCTATTTTTTTAACAGATGATAATAATGGTATTTTTAAATTTTTTTTTATTCAACAAAATGTCACATTCACAGCTACAAGCTGAATTGCAGTGTCATTTGCAACAATATTTACAAACATGGAAATAACATTAATGAACTCACGAGGCATAAAGAAACCTTAATATATTATATACAATAATTAGAGAAATAAATCATAATATACCTGAATAGTACATCACAAATTAGGCATGAATACTAATGAAAGACAGTAAATTATATTATTATTTTGTATATCGATTAATCAATAATTAAGTGATTAGAAAAATCAATAGGCATCATGTATCAATTTATATTTCCTAATGCAAATTTTATATTTTAAGATAACATTAAAACCATTATGACTGCTGTAACATTTACTGGGCTAGTTAAAAATTTACGAAAATTACATAATATAGCTCAATCACAAATTAATAGAATAACGAATTAGCCGTAATTACTAACCAATGACAGTGAGTACGACAGTGAGTAATAATGTTGTTTCACTTTGCATTTTTGCTCATTACTCGGCCATATAAAGTCCATTTAATTTGAATTTTTTACACAACACCCAGTGGACATATCAGATAACAACAATATACATTGTGTCAACCACTCATCACTTTCTGCACATTTCAACAAAGTTAATAGATCCCTTTAAGATCTGCACACCATCCTGTAGGATATTCTGATATAAGCATATAATTGTAGTGTTGAATCTTTTAACCCCTTTACTACAGGAACCAAGTTTTCACAGTTCCCGTGAGAAGTGTTCAGAAATGGGAGCTTTAAAATTATATATCTTGCCCTTCTTTTTTCCCCCAAATAAATGGCTTAAATTGAAAAGTCTCGTCTACCTTCATCTATGATCTGTCCCCTTAAACATTTCTACTTAACATTTTATTACGATTCTAGTACAGTTATGTAAGAGGATTCCCTAGTAAATTTTGCAAACAAACGTGTACAAAATATCTATCGCTCTCACTTCAGATTTTCACTTTGCTGAGCCTCTATCGATTGCCTCTATTGTGTGTGCTACTTGACCAGCTAACTCATGCTGTATACATGTAGGATCTAGGTTGCAAAGAAGGGAATGCAATGCCATGGTCAGCCAGATATTGATCGGTTCTGTGGTATCTCGACCGGTCCATTAAGGAATCTCATTTGTAGCCATTTAAGCATTCTATTCAATGGGGTTAATAGCTAAGTTACATGCTGTTGTGTCTAGGAATAAGACTACGCAAGTCTATGTTCTGACACACACACACAGAGACAAAGTACAATAATGCGGGATTTAACAAGCCACGTTCTATGTACACTTTGAAACCAGAGACGGAGAGTAAATAGTCTCCTGAAACTGATATTTCTTGGACTCCATGTGAGTTATTCAGTGGCGTGCATCATGAACTGATCGAAGCTGATTCCGATTGAATGGTCAGATGTTACACATGCAAGTTTTACATTTTTATAATCTGATCAAGACTGTAGGTTACGCCCCCTGACAAAAGGATTTCTATGCTGAACCAAGATGCCGTGGTTGCTATTGGAGGTGTGGCCATCGGGCAAACATTTAAAATTGTATGTTCACTTCACTCTCTTAGCTCTTAGAGTCTTAGGGTATTTTGGGGACCAAGTCTGTGATGAAAGAAAGCTGGGCCCGATCACATCTACTTTGTAAATGTTCATACTAGGGAATGACCGTTTACACGCCACACTCACAATATCATTTGAGAAAACAGTGCATAATTAATGCATGGGTGACGGTCGTTCTGTGTACCGGCACCCATTCATTGTTAACACATAGCAGGGATGGCACAACAGTATTTTAATGTCTGTTTGAGTGGGCCCGAGTCACGGGCGTCGATCTGTCATTGATACCCATTGATCAGGGGGGGATGATCCATTCATCCATCCCCCCCTGATGAATGGGTATTACGTAAGTATCGACGCCCATGGCCCGAGCAGTGCGGGACCTGTCCAAAATGGGTTATTTAAGGTATGTACCAACTATTATATTTCACATTGAAAAAATGCTATCCTTAAATAATGTTTGTTTTTGTTTATCTTGTCAGGTCTTTCAACACATGGTAACGGCTATGCCAAGAACAACAGGACGGGCCACTCACACGCAGGCCCTGAATATAACAACCATGTATCAGGTAGGTCTCTTGCCGTATTAGTTTTTACTAGTATAGTATTGATCAAATTTGTCAAGTCTATTAGATTTCGGTACAGTCAAACCTGTCTATAGAGACCACTCAAGGGGTATATAAAAAAGTTACCCTTTTATTTTAGTACAGTCAAACCTGTCTATAAAGACCACACAAGGGGCATATAAAAAGTGTGGTGGTCTTTTGATTTCGGTACAGTCAAACCTGTATATAAAGACCACTGAAGGGGTATATTTAAATTGGTCCTTTGATTTTGGTACAGTCAAACCTGTATATCAAGACCACCCATTGGATAGTATCATAAATGTGCAGGTGGTATTTAATAGCATTTGTGAACATGTGAACTGCTTCATTGATATACAAGTACAGAGTGTTTATAAAAAAGCGGAACCCAACTTCCACCAGCAATATCTTAGGAAGTAAACATAGTTATGTTTATTGCAATATATCATCTTAAAGATGATTTATTATTCTTTCATTTGATACCACTTTTGTAATAATTGATCTTGTAGTTATCGAATTGCAGGCATTTTAAACGAGCAATGTTAAAATTGCTTTGCGCACAAGATTTAGATCTATTCATCAACACGGGCTGATGGTCATTCATTCAAACCTCTCCTTGTGTTCTTTTGTCTTGTAATCCTTTTGTTTTGTAAATAAATGAACATGGAGATACTTTTTTAATCAGTTCCTTGCCTGACCAAGCAACTGACCACTGAACACGAGCACAAACCTGTGCGGACAGACATGGGGGTCATGTGGTAGGACATTGGGGATGATTTTGGACCCTCAACTCTTCTCAAAGTTGAATAAAATGTCAAACTATGAATCAAGAAATATCATGAAATGTCACTTGACTTTGTCTACTGTTTCATTATTTACACTGCATTTAACAATTAGTTTCTACTCTCGTGCGCAAAGTACTTTTTACATAACCCTTTTTAAAAAGTTTTTATTCAATCATGCATGACGTTATCACAACATATTTGGTATCAAACGAAAGAGTATGAATTGACCTTTGATATGCCATATTGCAATCAATATAATTATGTTTATTAAATAAAATATTGCGGGTGGAAGTTGGGTTCCGCTTTTTAATAAACACCCTGTATTATAGTGGTTGTTATTAGTGTAGTGAAACGGTTACACGACGGTTGTCCTTGGTAGTCATTTGTCATTCAGACATGAAGCCTTATCAGAAGACTAATTAATATTGCTCGCATGTATACATAATAATTCATTATTTATTCATCAATATGACATGTGCCTTTCATTAGGGTAAGACGCAGTAGATTATTTTGCTATTTATTGGTTCCGTTTACTTACCGTAATAACAAATAACGATATGTTTAAACATGTTCCCTACTACTAGATTTTGCACTCGTCACAGTGTTAACCTGTTCCCTTTGAGATTCTGAAAATCTCCATAGACTTTTTACACAACCCACCCGGTTCCCGTAGTCAAGGGGTTAATACAGCACCCACTAGGTTCTAATAGGCAATGGATTATATAAAATGAAATCTTTTTTATACTTTTTATGTCTGCATTGCTACAAAAAAATCAATCCAATTACATTTTGGTTTTCCTTTTCTCTACAGCACATGGTTTCCAGTTTTACATTGTAAATAACTCATTTCATACCGAATGACATAATATTATTATTGATGAAATGTTTAAGTATATTTTTGTTTTTTCTGAAATTCAATATAATTCTCTACTACATGTATGTTTTTTCACTTTTTCTGTACCCTTTTTTCTACAGAACACGCGGTCCAAGAGCACATACGCCACTACCTTGACGAAAACCCCCAGTTCTTGGAAGACTACGTCGTAAATAACTCGTCTGCGGAGCAAGTTGAGAAGTGGCTCGCCGGTCTGCAGAAGAGCCCGACCTCGCGGCGCAGCCCCCGGGATAAACAGCCGCCGAGGAAACTGCACATTCAGACCAACTCTACATCCACCGTGCCAATAGTTCCGCCACCGCTCAGTCCGAGAGTCAACGGCAGTTTTTCAGGTATGTCTGTACAGTCCTGGGGGGTGTTTCACAAAGATCCTAAGTTGAACTTAACTCTAAGTTGGACTTAGAAAATTATGGAAAGCCATTAGTTTCTTTGAAACGATTTTGTAAAATTTAATTTAAAAGGCATAAAATGTTGATTTGAATTATTGATATTTCCTATTGTCAAAGGTATTTCATGTTCTTTATGTAAAATTTATGAAAAGTCGAAAATACTTGAATTTTTGCTTATGAATATATTCTATTCCAAGGCTACAAATGGCTTTCCATACTTTTTAAGTCCAACTTAGAGATAAGTTCAACTTAGGATCTTTGTGAAACACCCCCCTGGACGGTATTTGAAGATATGAACCCGTTCCCTTTGAGCTGCTAAAATGCTCATAGACTTTGTACATAGCCCACCTGGTTCCAGAAAAACAACAGGTTATAAAGTTGAACTTAAATTCAAAGTTGGACTTGAAATTATGGTAGGTCATTTTGTAGCCTTTGGAATAAACCATGTTAAAAACAATAATAAACATAATGAGACTTTTAAGAAATTTTACAAGAATTATTAAAAATCTCCTTGATAATATAAAATATTGATGCTTTTGAACCAAATTCTTTGCAGATTTATCAATCTCTATATGTGTATCTCTCATGATGCAAGAATATTAATCCGTTCCCCTCGAGTTTATGAAATCTCCATAGACTTTGTACATGGCCCACCCGGTTCCCGTAAGCAACGGGTTAATAGCTGAATAAAACGTTTGGGAAATATTGCTTTTATCCCTATATTGTCATTATGAAAGAATATTATTATTAATCATAGATCTGTGAACCTTAAAGGGGACCACCGGGCAAATAACAACACATTACTACATGTTTTGGTACTTTTTTGTGATATCAAATAGATACCTAACATTTTGCAAAGGGTTGAGTAATTCATAAACAAAGCAATTAATTTCCACCACTTACGGAACCACTACTATTTCCTGGTTCCTGGTTTGCGAGTGCGCCAATTCTACTCACGCGTACGTTTGTAGGCAATATAATTCCGAGCGATTCGCTTGCTGCACCCGCGGTAGTCTACACAATTCAGACCGCATAAACGCATGCTTTAGAATGGTGATGCGGTTTCCAATTTTTTTTCTTTTTTTCTGCAAACATATTTTTGTGAACTTGTTGATGGAATGGAATACTAAAGATGTTACCTTTCTATTATACAAATATTAGTTTTGGGTGGTGGTACCCTTTAAGATCTGACTATTTTACCAATAAAATAAAGTAAATTTGTAATACAGAGACACATACTATTATAGTAAGCTATGGTAGCATTTATATGCAACCATAGCTTTCGGCTTATATTACTGCATATAATGACATTTTGGTGCAGATTTTGTCTTCTAAATCTTGGGTTTGATATTATTTCATATATAAAATATAAATCAAATGGATGGAATGATGAACATGTTTTTGAATACTTTTCCTGTTTTCCAAAGCCGAGTTATCTGCAAATCAGTATGAAATGGAGCAAGTAGATCATATCTCTATCGCTACATTTTGGCTTGCCGAATAACCCCTTAAAAAATGGTTTCTTTAGACAAGGAAACATTCAAATGATTGAACTGATCCTCACTAAGCTACACCCCAAGCCCTTCCTATCATGTTTTATTTGTGAAAAGCCGATTCAGGCACAGGTGCAATTTGTCATGTGTGAGCCCTCGACACACGCATCCTACGCAAACAGATTGGTAGCCATGGCAACCCCGTATTGATCAAGTACACAATCATTCATCGGCAAAACCAGTCAATATTTCACACTCGCAGTCCTGAGCAGATTGTGCAGGCCAGCATACAATATATTTCTTTCAATATTGAATGACAGGAATATAAATAGTTTAATTGCATTTAAAAAGCATTCAGCACACTCTCACGACTGCCTCGCAATTTTGTTGTTTCTTTTTTGTCCCCTTCTTGATATTGAACTTATTTGTTGTATGGCAGAGATTCAAATATGTACATGTAATATACTTGAATAAGAAGGAATTAAAAAGGCTGTTTATGCCAAAAGGTGTTTATGAAAAGCAAGGTTAAAGCTGCACTAGTCAAGGCTTTACAGTGTTACCTTGTCATAACTATTGATCTTTTTTTCTTGCATGTGTTCTACGAAAAGCAAAGTCAATTGCGTAGCCTTGGCTTTACACTTTTTTTTTATAGATTGTCCGCATAATATAAAACAACTTTATATTACTATTGATTTTTTGCAGCATAATTATAGATGTCTGCTAATAAAAAAGTTATCTTTGTATTACTATTGATTTTTTGTAGTATGTGTTCACGAAAATCAAAGTGGATGGTGTAGCCAGTGTGTTACGGTTTATTGTAGCTTGTCTGTATTTTTGGTTGTAATGATATTTAAATAGAAGGTCTGCATGATTACAGTATTGAAATTCACTTTAAAGGGATCTAGTAACATTGCCCAAATCTTCAAAACTTACCTGGAATTCTAGTGGTTCTCTCATAACTTGTTGTATTCATATTACCAAATAGAAGCATGGAACAGGTTAATTTGGTGTTTTGAATTTCCCTTTCATTAAAAAGATATTTACGATTGAAGTATTCAGATTTTGTATTATCCACTGGAAAGTTATAACTGTGTACAAAGTCAATGAGTTAGCGATTTATCATTTTGCATTTTCGCTCATTACTTGACCATATAACATCCATTGCACATTCGACATTTTCACACATTACCCAGTGGACATATTAGATCACAACCAACCATACACATTTCATCATCAATTCATCACTTTTTGCACATGTCAACAAAGTGACTAGATCCCTTTAAATATGGCACATCCAAAAAGTGTTTATTATAACATAAAGAGAGGATAGTGATGAGTGCCTCGTTTCAATTCAAACATACAAACAGCCTGTTTTCCCTACTTAAAGTGATCCATTAACTAAATGTAAAATTAAGCCAAAATCGCTTGTAGCTTTCACACTCCTCTGGTACCTTGTTGTTTGGCTTAAAATGGTAACAGTAGAATGAACATTTTTACCCCCCTGCAAATATCTCCCTTATTATAGAGATATTTAAGATTGACTGTTAAAGCACCTGTAGACGCTTTAGTCAAGAGTATCCGAATGTGAATACCCATCCTCCATAGGATCTGAATTTGGATACTTTACACGAATGATCAGGATTTTCTCTGTTTTCTCTGTTTTCACTAGGCAAACATTCTTTTTCTATGAAAATCGCACATATATCATTCTCAATAGTCTAACAATGAAATTGGTATATTATTTTGGGGGGGGGGGGGGGGGGGGCGGGGAAATTTAAAGTAAATTGATCACTTTAATTATAAAATAAAGAGAGAATGGTGATAACTACCTCATATCAATTTAAATGTACAAATAACCTGTGGAGGTGTTGTGGCACGATCGGATAAGCACTTGACTTCCGATCTCGGGACCCGAGTTCGAACCCAATCGATGCCCCGGCATTTTATGTCCTTCAGCAAGGCATTTAATCCACATTGCTGCTCTCTACCCAGGAGTATAAATGGGTACTTGGTCGGGTGTTAAATTAGCCTGTAGCGCTCTACATCATAGGGCAGCTTTGGCTAGTATGCTCCCCTGGGAGTTGAGATGGTGCACAAGATAATTGTATGGGTTTGAACTGTACCTGATGACCAAGGGTAATAATGCGCCTATGAATAGGGCACCTAGATACATGGCGCTCTATAAATGCTATATATTATTATTATTATTTTCCCTACTTGAAGTTGAAAGCAAATACTTTTTCGTTTGCATTTGGTGTCATACTCACATCCAAGCAAACATGTTTGTCTTGTCAGTTTTTTTAATCATAAATTATATTTGTTTTGTTTTCATTTTTTCAGGTGAAGCTATCCAAGCATCACATATAAATGCAAGACAATGGAAGGTAAGACCAGAATGTTGTCCATCTTTTTAGAGCCATTGCCTACTAGAACCTAGTGGGCACTGTATTAGAGATTTCAAAATCTAGTAGCAAATAGGTAAAAGCTATGAAAAGTGTTACAATCATTATACCCAGTGTGAAGATATTGTATATAAACTGAACACAAAAAGTAACTTCACCCCTAAGCAATTGCCCATAATTTCATAACCGATTATTGTTTCAAAATGTCATCTTAACACAATATTGGCACAGTTGTTATGTTCGATATGTGCGAAAATCAGAGATATTCATTACTTTATGGCTGAATGAGCACAGATTAAAGACAAAATGGCCCAATTCAAAAGTCACAAGGTATTGCGCGTGCCTGTACATTGTTGTGAATCCGCACATGTGGCGAAATGCATTGATCATGGTTTATGAAACAATGCTGTTTGATATTCCATTCATTTTGATTTTTTGATGGCACATGTGGTAAAATGCATTAATTGCAATTGTAAAACTGCATTTTTAAATTTTCCAACTCTCAATAATTTGTAATGATGATAATACTTTTGCGAATTTTGAAATATGACTATTTTTTCTGTAATGTGTGCTCACTCAACCATGGATTAATGGTTACCTCTTCTTTTTACACATTGTTTTCCTAACTACCAAATGGATATATTAGCAAGACGAAATCTTGAAACGATTCTTGGTTATGAAATTATGGGCAATTGCTTAGGGGTGAAGTTTTTAGTGTTTGGTTTAGTTGATATCAAATAAGAACAAAAATGTGATCAAAATGTGAATAAAATCATTGAAAATGTATGCATTTCATGGCTAGTTGACCCATTGCCAACTAGAACTTGGTTGGCACTGTATTAATTCCAGGGAGATTTCGAAATCTAGTAGCGAACAGGTAAATGCTATCAATTCAAAGTGTCACAAGCATTGATAAAAATCAAGGAATAAAATCAAATGTAAAACAATTGCTGAAAACTTATGGATTCTATTGGTTGTTGACCCATTGCTAAATAGAATAGAACCTAGTTGGCACTGTATTAATTCCAGGGAGATTTTGAAATCTAGTAGCGAACAGACCGTAAGTGCTATCAATGAAAAGTGTCAGAAGCATTGGTAATTATCAAGGGATAAAATTTAATTTTAAGAAAATCATTGAAATTGTATGGATTCTTTTAACCTGATGGGCACTGTGTTAATTCCAGGGAGATTTTAAAATCATTTAGCCAGCAGGAAAACGCTATGAAAAGTGTTGGAAGCACTATCCAAGTGTGAAGATGTATAGTTGATACTGCATGAATAACATCCATCAAACTACGTATAACTCCATTTATAGTTGGGACTGGCAGGGGAAGGAAAATATGAATTCCTTTGAAACCAAAAGGGAGGCATAATTATATTAATCTGTCACTCCTGTGTCTTATCCCCAGAGATCTCGTAATGTCAATTAGAGGATCAAATTACTGGAGCAAAATATTGAGATGCATTTCAAAATAACGGCGGTGCTCAAAAAGCAACTAAAAGGCAGCGAATCCGTAATTCAATTTGCGGCTATAGTGTCCATCCATGGCCAAGTAATTGGAGGTTTGGAATCTTGCCAGCTTTTTCTTCTCTATTGTACGACAGTAACAAGAAAACGCAGTGGCGTAGTGTGGTTGGACTGATTGGGGGGGGGGGGGGGGGAGGGGGGAGGCTCACAATTTATCGGGGACACGCCCTATGTTTTTCCTTATTTTATTTTTAAAATTGGCCTCCATGTTTTTTTTCTTCAAAATTATTGGGTGTAACGTGTCTGTGGCCCCCCGTAGCTACGCCACTGAGAAAACGTTCTGTATTCATATGGAAGAAGCACTAGCTGAAGAATATTGACTGTTCGTACAAAAATATTTTGTTCTTTGTTTTCATGCTGCTTCTAAAGCCGTATATCACTTTATATTAAAGCTAACATGGAGAAATGGAATCAGAATTTTTGTGAAGACAAAAGATTCTAGAAATCTCTATTTATACTTAGTGGTGGCAGAACATGTGTGAAGGGGTGGCGGGGAGTAGGCAAATATAGGCCAACAATATTGTTAACCCGTTGCTTACGGGAACCGGGTGGGCTATATGTACAAAGTCTATGGGGATTTAAGAATCTCGAAGTGAATGGGTTAATATATAGAGCATGGGTGTAGGGGCACATTTTTCCAGGGGGGGCTAAGATCTTTTGCCAAAATACCATCTTCCCCATTTTCCCCTGGCAAGCAAGAAAATAATAATTTTATAACGATTTAATGGCACAAAAATGATATATATATGATTTGTGCCAGAATATAACATGATTTTGCCTGAATATGACATGCTGTTGCCCAAATAATGATATGAGTTTTCCCAAATACGCTATAAATTTGGCCGAATATGACATGCTTTTGCCTGAATATGGTTATTTCAAAACTCTGGAGGGGGCTGCAGCCCCCCCCCCCCCCGCACCTCCTCCGCCTAGATGTAACAGAGCACCTTATATGATCCCCACGTTAGGGTTACGGTTATAACATGATATTGAAAGGTCATTTTGCATCAGATTTAAAGAAGCATAAGTCACAAACAATTTCTCTGAAAGATCTTTATCCTCCAGTATCTCTATCATTTGGCCGAAAATAAATTGGCCTAGAATAATACAGTACAGTACTGTTATTATTTTAGTTGAAAGCCACAGTTGCAATCTTTATCAATGCCATGTTCTTACTTTTCCACAGATAAAGAAAACATTTTTGCTAGGATTGAAAGCTTAGACCCCAATTGGCTGCCATTTATTTATTTATTGCTGACAATCATGTTTTAGCATTCTTTTCCTTCTTTCCTTCTTTCTAGAAAAACAACAGTATAATTGACTCAACATTTCTTTAAAAAACAGAGTTGCAAAACAAACAAAATACGACTGACCTTGGCAAAACAAGAAGGAAAATGTTAGCATAATATTTTGAGACAATTTTATGTGTGAAGAGCAGATAGAAATTAAATGACAACCTAGAATCAATGTGAACCACAATTTGGATAGGACGACGTTTCCTTCAATTCTCTCTTCATCAGTTTCTCCTTCAAGTGTAAAATTGGTGATGTCAACTAAATGCTGCCATCACTTCCCATTAAGAGATTATGGTGCCCTTACTTAAAGGGACTGTTCTCATTTTGCAAACCAAAATTCTAAACGTGCGAGATGATTGTCATTTGTAACCTTACACCACAAAAACCACTGTTAAGTCGCTGAGGTAGTTTATCTTTTATGAGCTGAAATAGTCAATATAATACTGAAAACTATTTTGTATGAAGAAATATATTTGCATTTTACGTGATTAAGTACTATTTGGAAAACATATTTATAAATAAATAATAAAAGCAAACAAACAAACATATTAAGATTTCCCCATGGAAAGAAAGCTAATTAACGTCTCTATATAGGTGATTTGTTGACCAGTGTATAAGAAAATTTCTCTTCAATTCAAACAATGCAATAGTGTGTTATGAAACTTTGACTTACATGTCCATTAGTATTTCCCCCTAGGTAGGAAGGCATAAAGCACACGATGTACTAATTCTCAATCAAATCTCTCAAGGACAGGGGCGTGGTTACTAGGTGATGGGGTGTTTGGTGGGGATGCCCCCCCCCCCCCCCCCCCACACACACACACACACAAACAAAATCATTCTTGCCAGGGGGAAAATTAACAAAAGATATTACCTATAAATTGTGCAATTCATAAGGTTAATATCATATTTGGGCACCTAACAAATGTTGAAGACTTCTTTTTTTAGCTTGTTGGGCCAGAACCTGTACCCACTTATGAAACTGCGCTGCCATATTATCTTTTGGGAGCATCTACCAAATTTGGAGACCCCATTTTGTTTTGCTTGACCGCCTTAAACCTGTACCGCCTTGTGAAACCGCAAGCTGTCGTTCATTACGTAATACCTATTCATCAGGGGGGATGAATGAATAGATCATCCCCCCTGATGATTAGGTATTACATATCAACGCCCATGGCCACACCCCTGCATGCTCTCCCCTGGAAACATCCTTGCTATGCCACTGCTCAGAGGGCCATAGAATATATAATCCTTTTATTCCCCCCTCCCCAGTGGCAACAAACACGATTTCTGCCAATTTCCAGTCGGCTAACAGCACATAAATTTATTTCCAGTTTATGTGGTGGTCATGGTTGCCATGACGATAGATCTAATGCAGGTGTCAGTGCAGAGCTGATTTATGTGATTATTATTCCCCACGGACTCACCTCACATGTGTATCTGCCAGTAGCGATATAATGCAGAATGCCGCAAGGTATACATGCCAATATCTCCCCTTTGGGCTTATATTGTACCATCACAACTTTGAAGGGTATTTTTTATTTATAAAGGGGAAGAGAAGTTTCCATCAATCTGAATTTTAGTGAATTGTATTATCCCCCACGGACTCATGTGCATACCTGCCCTTAGCAGTATGCCACAAGGTATAACAATACCTCCTCCCTTTTGGGTTTACAATGCATACAAATACCATTACAACTAAGGGTATTTTTATTTATCAAGGAAAAAGAGAAGTTCCGGTCAATCTGTGCCTTATATACTTGTATGTTATTATCACAAACTGATGGCTAAGATGATGCAAGATACTAATATGTGTGGTTTGCGGTTGCACCATGTATGAGGAGAGGATAATTGGTGAGTCCTGAGATGGACTGTTGGTATTCTTTCTAGGGTAGTCCTAAAAAGGACTGTAGTAGTCCTGGCAAGGTCTGTTTGTAGTATTGATGCAAGATACTTTTGAAAAGTGATAGCTTTCATACAACCATGCTGGAATAGTAGAAGAAAATCTTATTGGCTAGGTTAGGAAGCTGTTCTCAGTCAAATATCAGCTGTTAAGGCTAGGGCACCACTATTCAAGGGAAACATGTTTTGGTTCTATTTAAAGGGGACCGCCAGGCAAAAACACATAATAATATACAGTATGGTTTGGTACCGTTGTGTGATATCAAATAGATGCCCAACATTTTGCAAAGGGTTGTCCAATTCATAAACATTTGCAATAAATTACCACCACTTACAGAAGCATTATAACCACATGGTTACGTATGGGCTATACGTGTGCGAGCACGCCAATTTTATTCATGCGTATGTTTGGAGACAATAGATTACGGGCAATGCGTTCATCCCAGGCAAAAGGTAGTCTTTGTATGCAGACCCATGAATACATGTTGTAGTATGGTGATGCTTTTTTCCAATTATATATTTTTTCTGGAAACATATTTTTCTGAACCCTTTTATTTGTATAAGGATATTATTTTTGGGTGTGGACCCTTTAAATTAATATCAATCATACTTTCATAGCCTCTAATATGTAGGGGGTGATGATTTTCCACAATCGCGGAAGACGTTTGATTTTGTATCTCTATAGGCTCGAGCCCAAGTATTTTGTGGACTGTTCTTCAATGCCAATTGGCTAAAACAGGCTGTTAGTATTTACCTGAAAGTTTCAGATGATTTATCAACCCTAGACAATTAAACTAATATATACATAGTCACTTACGTCAGACCTTCCTCCAATTGAAGCAAATTGGCAAAAACAAAATTAAATGGGTATTATGATGTCACTTAGTTAATTGTGACCAGCTATAGCAAAACCCTGCGCTTGTCGGTAATTAATGTTTTGAAGAAATATGCATTTTAAGTTCACATTATGTGTGTAAAAGACTTATGATTGTAAAATTTAAACAATCGTATCTGCGCCAATAATTGACCAATTTGTTAGAACAAAGCATCAAATGAAAGCTGTGATAAGGCCTTTCTACTGGTATGAAAATATACATTTTGATTTTTACCGACAAGTGCAGGGTTTTGCGATAGCCGGTCACAATTTGTTTCCGAATAGTTACATATTAGCTACAACTTATTAGCTTTAAATAAACCTTTGGGTAAAACCCAACTTTATAAAGGGAAATGCCCGGGCATCAATAAGTTTTGAAGGTGTATCGTGAATCCCATGCACCTAGCCTATCATACCACAACAATCTCCACATTCTAAGATCTTTGTTTTCTGACACTAATGGCTGGTCATATACAGGCTGTCATTGGAGACGTCTGAAACCTGATGGTTGCTACATAATATCCATTATGGCCCTTTTTCCTCTTCCCAGCTCCCAGTCCGCTAATCTGTAAAGTGGCCATGGCCGAGCGGCTCACAGTGGCGTAGCAAGGGGGGCGTGGCCTGGGCCTGAGCCTAGCAAAAGTGATCAGTGTTTTGAAATATAAAAAATCATGTGTCAAAGCTTTACATTGCTCATATCCTAGTCAAATACATACATGTTTTCCAGGAAATGTTTTAAGTCGTTTTTGCAAGCAATATATCTGATGGTATTTGCTCTCTTCATTAATGATTATGAACATGACAATGAAGTTTCCAAGTATCTTTAAGAGTGAAGTAGGATTTTTTATATATTTTTAGTTAATGGACACACTATCTTCAAATTGTGCCCGCTTGAAGAAAGACATGTATTTAATATACATCGTGAAATGTCAAACTCTTTTGAAATTAAGCTTTGCTGCTGTAAAAAATATCAATGTGAAATTTAACCAAAAATGTATTTAATCTCTGAATTACCATGTTCTTCATACCTTAATGAGTAAAGTAAATGACAAGTAAATTAAATGATGGGAGATAATGTTGAATTACCAATTTAGCCACTGGGAGTCAATGTGAAAATTATGGATATTCTGCAGACTTAATATAGAGTTCTCAGGCAATGAGAACTAAAGGGTTTCAGGGACGAGCACCGTCTAGGCGTTTTCTATAGCTCAGTCGGAAGAGCACCGGTCTAGCAATCCGGAGGTTTCGGGTTCGAATCCCGTTGGAATCCCATTTTCTTTGCCTTCTTTTAATCTTAATATAATAGTTTTTATTTCCCAAAAATACTGGGGTTAGGAGGGACTAAAGGAGAATACATATTATATAAAAATCAATCATTCCTGAATGGGTAAAATTTTTTCCTTGTTTGCCGCGAGTTTTTATCTTGGGGCTTTGAATACCTAAAATCTCAAAGCTTCCATGGTGGTGGGGGGGGGGGGGGGCTCCACCCCCTGGATCACACCTGAAGGGGCTTGCACCCTTCGTGCTCACAGGTCGTAGCCCCCATTAAAGGATTCCTGGCAACGCCACTGTATGGTGGCTCACACGTGGCCTGAGTCACCGACCCCTGATTACTCGGTGAAACGAGCACGGTCATGTACCTGGCAACCGTCAACATGCAAATAGATACTGAAATTTGTGTGTGTTGGGAAGAAAGTGTTTATTATTATACAATATATATAATGTATAAACTGTGGCTGTGATGTTCTGGTTAAATCTATATGGCCCCAGAGGTGACTGCAATGGGATTTTTTTTTCTCTGAGTAAATCAATAAGAGTGGTATGCTCTAGTAAGTTATTGACCTAAATAATTAAAATATTATTCAGTGGGGAGAAAAAACATTTTTGCTATGAGCCCTATGTAAATATGACATTTCAGTAGTAGTGGCAGCAATATCACTTGTATAATTATTATAATTATTATTTTATTATTATTATTATTATTTTATTATTATTATTATTATTATTATTATTATTATTATTATTATTATAATTATTATTATTATTATGACTATTGGTTTCATTATTATTACTATTAATATTGTATTAATATCATTAGGCATATAGTTATCTTGATTATAATTATTATTATTACTACTCCTACTGGCATTACAATTATCACTATCAAAACTAAGTTTTCTTTGTTATTGATTTTTGCAGAGTTCGGCGTTCCACGACAGGAGGAAGCAGCTTTATGACCTGGCACAAGACCTCCAGACTTACAGCCATAGACTTGGTCTTATCTATGAACTGGCAGCGTGCATCCAAGAACGCATCCACGCAGATGGGTTCACATTGTATGCGGTCACTTCAAATGCTACGGTAGCCATACATTTTATTCTCTCTCAATCTTACGTACAGTATCATAATAGTATTGAGTTAAGATGAATATCAAAATGTGTATAAAAGAGAAAAATCAGGTCTGCTGTAACAAAAAAATAACCCAAGACATACAGACCTACCACCACAGACTTGGTCTCATCTATGAACTGTAGGATGTTTCACTAAACTCTAAAATAAATTTTAGCATTGATTTGTAGTGATTATGCGCCTGTCAATTGTTTCTCCGGCCCCCGGGTACCCGGGCACTACCGGGAATGCGGCCCCTCTAAGCTGACAAGTCCCGACGACTTCCCCGCCGACTTCCCCGCAGGGCAGGGCATAACAGCGCCGAATCACCGACGAAGTCCCGGCCCCCATACCACCGGAGAACTTTTCAATCGTGGACAAAGTCCCGGCCCCCATACCACCGGAGAACTTTTCAATCGTGGACGAAGTCCCGGCCCCCATACCACCGGAGAACTTTTCAATCGTGGACGAAGTCCCGGCCACCATACCATACCATACCATACCCTAGATCCCTGCTCAAATTCCCGGCCCAAATGAACACCATCAAGCCACCGCCGCATCCCCGTACATGGTCCCCGTCCGGCAGGGATGTCTGGACTCGAGCCACCGCCGCAAGGCCGTACCTGGTCCCCGCCCTGCAGGGATGTCTGCAGTCGAGCTACCGCCGCAAGGCCGTACATGTTCCCCGCCGGCAGGGTCGTCTGCCCGCACAAACCCCCGACAAAACACGGCGAGTACCCCGGTAGTGCCTGGGTACCCGGGGGCCGGAGAAACAATTGACAGGCGCATTAACAAGATGCTAAAATCATTTTCAGTGTTTAGTGAAACACCCCCAGGCAGATGGGTTCACCTTGTATGCTGTCACTTCAAATGCTTCGGTAGCCATTAAGTTCTTCTTTCTTTATCTTAAATGCAGTATCATTAGTATAGAGTTATTTTACAACAAATGCATTTTGGATGAGTTTATGCAGCTGCTCGTATAATATTCTATTTTATTTGAAGCATCTGATGTTTGTTTTTGGTGGTAAAACATTAAAGGGATAGTTCAGTTTTGGTATAATGAAAGACTAAGTGTAAGATTTCGAAGAGCAATGATTTTAAAGTTATTGTGGACCTACATTTATTTAACAATTTAAGAACAAAATCTATATAATGCCTCTATTTAAACAAAACATCACATTTACAATTTTGTATAAAAAAACGATTGAAACTATTATGTTTTATATAGTGCCCTCTTGTCTTTTAACGGCTGCCTTTTTAATTATAACGTAAGTTTGTCTACCTTTCGGTCATGGTGGAATTATAACTAATAGTTTGTAATGATATGGTGCAAGTTTTGGATACTGACATTCAGTTTGACCAAAACTGTACCATCCTTTCAAGTGATCGGTGATAGGAGGCAGTATCATGATCTACATTAGATCTGAACATATTGTTAGTTGAGAGTATGAAGGGGGTTGAGTCCATATTTGGTGCATTGGAGTTCTGCATACCATCTTGTGGATCAGAATCTTCTTTTAAAGGGAAATGCCGGTAGTGGAAAATAGCTTTATTGGCCAAACTAATTGATTAGTATTGTTGAAATAGCATAAAAAGGGGCGTGTGTGGAAAAATCCGAACCTTAGTATCGTTAAGTGCAGAAATATCAGCTAAAACGTTTATGAAAGCCGCTGACATTGAACCTAAATTCACCGTCAGTTTGGCCCGTCTGCGCTGGCCACATAGATACGCTTGTTCAAGCGATTTGCTCGTGCGAATTACCATGTGCGCATTTGCCAATTGGATTAACACGCATCGCACGAGGGTGTATATCAACATACAACCATCGGCGAGATATTTTGCTGGATTTTTAAAAACAGACTTGCCATGCCACAAACCCTGTCTATCTACCCTCTAGAGTGTGAATTGAATTTACAAAATTCACCATCCGACTACCTGCACTCGCTTCACTGAATGTGAAGCTCAGCAGATCAAACGCAGTCCACCAGAAACTTGCCGAAAAAAATTCCCGTAAAATGAGAATTATCAAAGCATTTTATGCATTTCCATTCCAAAACTTACCAATATCAAACCACATACCATATAATTTACGAAACTGCTAAGATTGATTTACTACAATACCGATAATTTACAAAACGAAGCTTTTTCCATCTTTTTTTTAATCACTTTCGCAAGTTTGTCTCCGATAGAACTATGTAAACAAGCATTGTGACGTCATAGCCGTGCAAAAAGTTGCGCAACGAAAACGAGTAATGCATGGGGTTGCACCCTGTTTTGCACGGTCGTGCATGTTTGTTGAAATTTAATGAATAGTCACGTGACAGGATTTAACCAATCACGTTACTGAATTTACCAGAGCCGTGTTATAAAAAGCTCTATGGTATGTGTGTGTATATTGTGTTGCGCAAAAATGCAAGCTTGGCACTCAAGGAGTTAGTCATTTTCAATTATGCTCTGGTTCGTTGAAATCCAGAGTGACATAATTATAATGATTATGCTCATTTGTTCTTATTTCTTACTCTTCATTTGAACAGGAACTCTTTGAGTTCAAACCAGAAACCAAAAGGTAAGAAAATATAATTGTTTCTGTCAGTAAAATTAGAACCTTGTTATAAAAAAGCTCTGATGTAACAAAACCCTCTTTTAATATAGCAAGACAATTTTGCTGTCTAAGGCTGTTTATATTCTTTTATTTTTTACCGAGATCTTGTGTGTATATACCAAGATACATAATATAACTAGAGATCTGATATAAATAGATAATTTTCATGTTCTTAATTGTGTTGTTATAACTAGGTCCCACTGTACTTATAATAGTATTTTGTACTTTGATATGTGTTTTGACATGTGTTTTTATTTGTTCCAATTCAATGTAAAAGAAAAATTTATTTACAAATGAGCACAGATCATGTCCAGACTGCATTTTAAAAATATTTTGATTACAGCATATTACATCCCCTACATCCATTTGGTTTAAACACAATTGTATTATTTCAAATAGTAATATTTATTCTGCTTTTTGCAACAATATTGCTGTGCATTATCACATTATTTTGTTCAGTAATAGGTAAATAGAAATTTCAAGTGTCTTTTTTATTGTAAAGTTCTACTTGCTTAACTACAGGAAACCTTTAAATTAATATATATTTTATTAAAAGAAGTTGGATATTTCCCAAGATCATATAGGCTAGATATTGTTGCTTTATTTTTGTAAGCTTGCATCTCTGCATTATCAATGCAGGTCGTTATTGATCATTCACACGTCAAACACTCAATTTCCTGGTCGCACAGAGTACATGGACAATGCATGTTTTGGTGTGTTGACAATACACACTAGCCATGCATTGTCTATGAATTGGCTGCGACACAAATCCGTGTGGTAATGTCTCACCGTCTCTCATAATGATGTTTTGTTGCAGTGATGGCAGCACCGGTCAGAAGCCAACGTGGGCAGTATCTAAGGGTCACACCATCAGTGGCTACGTGGCCTACTCGGGACAAGTGGTCAACACCAGTGATCCTACAGGGGTGAGAAACCAATTAATATATTTTCCCTCTTTGGTTGAGCAATATGTATAATTTTAGTGGCCTAAAAAAACATCAGATGGACAGAAGAAAAAAAAATATATTTTTGGTTGGGTAAATTAATTTGAAATTTCTCAAGTTGTAGTGGCCTAAAAACCCCATCAGTGGCTACATGGCCTATTCGGGACAGGTGGTCAACACCAGTGACCGTACAGGGGTGAGAAACCAATTCAGATTCAGATTCATCTCATATTGTTGTTTTTATAAAAACGCACAATTTGATTTCAGACTCTTTAAAGCACAAAACTCTTAAATGGTACACATACAACGTTTGAAATGGAATATAATACTATGTGAAACATAGGTTTACATTGGCAAGCACTTAGCTAATATTACCAAGCACATAACTATGTGCTGGTGGAGGAAGATCTTGAGAAATATTGGAAAAATGCTATAAGTTAAGCTCTTTTTTATTTTGATACGTACATGTATGTCCAGTTTTAGAAATAATTATTTAATGAAAATTTGGCATCACATAGAAAAAAGCTCGGTCAGCGAAATTGATCAAACACCCTTCTTATGCTGCATTTGCACCATGTTCCCGGCGGACACGACAGCCCCGTTTTAGGCCACCGTGGACAAAACGGGATGGACTTGAGATGGAATGGGCAAACGTGACACTGCCGCGATTGCCGTGGATGCCGGGCCAGATTTTTAAACTGTCAAAAATTTTGATGAGAAACCTAGCAGGCTGTAGTAAAACAGGGTGAACGCAACAAAACATGACAGTACGTAATAGGCCGTAACAAAACTTGGAGGCTGTCCTACCTGTCCTACTACGGACAGCCTCCAAGTTATGTTACGGCCTATTACGTACTGTCACGTTTTGTTGCGATCACCCTGTTTTACTACGGCCTGCTAGGTTTCTCATCCGCACCGTGACTGCCGTGGCAAATTTTTTTGACAGTTTAAAAATCCGGCCCGGCATCCACGGCAATCGCGGCCTGTCACGTTTGTCCATTCCGTCCCCCCGCGTTGTCCCACGTCCATCCCGATTTGTCCACGGTGGCCTGAAACGGGGCTGCTGTGGCTGCCAGAAACATGGTGTAAATGCAGCATCAGCAGCCCCTTTCCCCCACGGCCCGTCACAGATACCGTGATAGACCGTGAGAAAACTTGGCAAGACCTAACAAAACTTGAATACAGAGGAAAAATTTGCCAAAATCTCACGGCGCACTACGTTTTGGGCAAATGGGGCTGCCGTGGCCGGCAGGAACATGGTGTAAATGCAGCATTACTCTTACCCAACGATTTGACCAATGCTAGAAATGTACGCCCCCAAACATACAATAACACAACAGGGTTCATTTCTAGCAATTAGAAGTCACACGTATCATTCCTGTGAATAGTTTGCATTGTATCAGAAAAAGTTGCTGTACTTAAAAGAGAAATATGTTGGTTCCCATCTTTGAATTACAATTGTTATTTCTATGCTGATAAAGCCACATAATTCCACATTTTATCAAATGAATTTATTATCAAATATGAGAGCATAATATTTAGTCATGATAAAAAAGAAATCCTTTTAACCCGTTCTCTTCGAGATGCTGAAATCCCCATAGACTTTGTACATAACCTGCCTGGTTCCCGTAAGCAACAGGTTAAACACACAAGATTTCTCTTATTATTTAATTTTTCGTCATTACATTCTAGTTGAATGATTGTAAGTGCACTTACATGTATGCCTTTCATTTTTTATTACGGTTTCTGCCTCATTGTCACAGTTATGAATGTATTATAGGGTTGCACTTAGATTTCATTGTGCACAGGTATAATCACTGCTTACCTCTCAAGTAGGGAAAGCCCCAAAGTATATAAAAATTAAAAAAATAATAATAATATATAGCATTTATAGAGCGCCATGTATCTAGGTGGCCTAATTAGAGGGGCATTATTACCCTTGGTCATCAGGTACAGTTCAAACCCGCACAATTATCTTGTGCACCGTCTCAACTCCCATGGGAGCATACTAGTCCAAGCTGCCCTATGATGTAGAGCGCTACAGGCTAATTTAACACCCAAACAAGTACCCATTTATACTCTTGGGTAGAGAGCAGCAATGTGGATTAAATGCCTTGCTTGAAGGACATAAAATGCTGGGGCATCGATTGGGTTCGAACTCGGGTCCCGAGATCGGAAGTCAAGCGCTTATCCGATCGTGCCACAACACCTCCATATAATCTATTGGAAGAAGTAAATAAAGACACATTTATACAGCATGATGCGATTATAATGTCATGCTGCATGGTTGAGGAATTCTTTCATGAAAATTAAAAAAAATACCAACAAGTCTTTAATAGTATTACAAATTGTAATCAACTAATACTTATGTGAAATATGAAATTCAAAATAAGTAATAGAACAGCAATGGCAAAGTATTAAACAATAACAAATTTAAAAATTCAGAATTATTTCAAAGAAATTAATAACACATGTCCTTCCCATTTACTTTGAGATTCTGAAATCCCCATAGACTGTGTACATAGCACACCAGGTTCCCGTAAGCATCGGGTGAATAATCTGAAGAGAGAAACTTATTTAACCCCAAATTGTATGCTTAAGCTGAGGTGAAACAATGGATTTCATACAAGTGATAGATAGAACACTAATGATTTTCTTCCCTCTGATTTTCTGTTAGAATGAGCTACACCCACATGGTGTAGCAGCACAAGGTGTAACAGCCCATGCAGTAATGGCTCTTCCAGTTATAGAACTTACAGATGAACTTTCAGGTAAGGAAACTTTGTCATGGTTGAATGTCATTTGTATTTAGTTCCATCTGTCAGTTTTAATTAATTCAATGCAACAGAGACAACTAATATGCAATGCATTGTAAGGCAAAGTGAATCACAACAAAGACATGATGCAAAATGAATACTTTGTCATATTTCATAACATGTGTTAACCCCTTCTGGGGGGTGTTTCACAAAGATCCAAAGTTGAACTTAACTTAAGTTGGACTTACACATTATGGAAAGCCTTCAGTTTATTTGAAATCTGTTTGTAAAAGTTAATTTAAAAGGCATTACATGTTGAGAAAATCAAATCACGAGTAGAATCAAGACATTCTTTCTAAATGGGAAAGTTTTTTAGATTCCTTTTCATCCATTTTAATCTTTTAAAATGACACTTCTACTGTAGATATGAATGCATTATTTATTTATTGTTCAAGATAAACATCAATAAAGTCATTATTATGGCACACTACACAATCCAAACCGATCCCACAAACTACTTTGAATCTGAATTATATTACATGCTTTAAATATTCACCTCTTGCTTTAGTTTAGATCGGAATTGGTTCCTGTTGTGTGCAGTTGGCCCAATATGATGCACAAAATATTGTTTTTTTGTGTTAAGATTAACCCTTATCAGGCCGGATAATTTTGGCTGCTACAACCGGGGGAGGGGCTAATTCGGCCATACTGTGTATCTACATCACCATGGGAATTGATACTTACTTAGACATTTACTAATTGTGACTTTTTGGTCTAATTCCTGCCGGAGTGTGGCCCTAGTGGAGCCAATTCGTTGGTATTTTTCATTTCAAACACCATTTCAAGATTTGTATGTAGCCCCATACATGTGTATATATAATTCTTTGTTGTTTGTTCTGTTTTTGTTTTGTTTTGTTAACCGCTTGTTGGCTAATTCTCTTGAAAGGAGCTTTGAGTGAGCACCAAAACTCTATCATGAGTAATTCACATCCGAAAATTTGATTGATTTTGTCTCACTCTTTTTAGAAATATCATCATTATTTCTAGTTGTTTAGTGAAATTGCCTCTAGCCAACACATTGATTACTGTCAAAATGCAGCGCTGATAAATGCCAAATAATAATAATCAGTGTAGCTGTAGAATAAAGTGTGTTTTTTAATTAACTGCTGCATTTTTCTTTTTGGGGATTAATGTTATCTTTGAAAGAAGTCAAACAGGGCCCTGTTTAATTTATATTTTTTTCCAGTTATTGTAAATGTCGAATTTTGTAAAAAACAAAACAAAATTGGGCGGGGGCATGTGCCCCACTGTTTCCCCCTCAGGTGTTACGCCACTGGCACAGCCTCGCAGAAGTTCATCATCCAAAATAATTAAAATTGCAAGACACCAGTGGCCAAGAGCACGATCATGACCCAGGACCAGCCCTAGTTCCACTGATCTCTAGATATGCTTGTGTTATCATTTACGGTTGATTGAGTAAGGGCGGTATGTGTGCACTGCTACGTTCGGTTGATTTGTATGCAATTTTAACATATTGACATCAATGAGTTAGAGCCAATGATGCTAATTACCATGGTAAATGTCGCTGGTCTGTAATCGGGCCCCTGCCCCCAGACAGTTAGGTCGGGGAAAGCAAAAAGTAACATAACAGACATAGGAAGCAATCATGTCTCTCGGTTTGCCATGCATTGTCTCGTCAATTATAGTGAACAATAGGGCATAACCGATGTGGGATTTCACTGCCGATCCGATGTTTTTTCCCCCCGTATCGGCCGATCCGATCCGATGCACCGATGTTTTCCCCCCAAATGTTGCCTTATGTTTCCTATTGTTTTTTGACAACGCGGCCGTGGTCTGCTAAGTGCATGCAGCACAAAACATCCGCGGGGCCCCGCCGCCGGGCTGGCCCGGGCGAGAGCAGAGGGAACATGTGCATAACGATCATGAGCTGCGCAAGCACTCACAAAAATGTAGTGTTTTACGCTTAAATTCATATTTTTATATGGCAATAAAATAACAAACGTTGATGCTTTGGTTGATTTATGAAACAATATCTACGGAAATATAATTACAAAATATACAGAATTACCTCGGTTACGAGCAGAACATTAGTTTTCCCCAAGAAGAGGAACGAAAACTCAATTCGATGGCGTAGCTTTTGACAGGCGGTTGAATAACTAGCAACTAGCCAAGTAAAAAATGTCCGCGTTTTGTAACGTTGCCAATTTGTAGACTATGTGATTGCGTGTATGCGTTTAATACACGTGGTCTATGCAGTCTGCAAATTGGCAACAAACGGAGTTCGCCTGATAATTTATGTGCCTAAGTTCGAGCGAGTTATCGGTAAAATCTTCTGAGATTGTCAGCGCATTCGTTTGCAGTTTTTAGTAAATTAACAGATCGTCTGGCGTAGGTTTGATGAATCTTTCATTTTCATTCTTTTTTCGGTTTGTGCAAGGCAGCAGTGGCGCTAGCTTTTTCTAGCGCAATGCATAACCCAGCTCCGCGCGCGGCCGAAACTCTAGGGGACCGGTCCGAGTGCGTGTTCCGTATAACGTTCCACGGACGGGCAATGTTGTTGAATTCTGTTCAATTTCCGTCCGTAAATTTGTCAAACAAATCAATGATTTTGCGAAAATAACCACTCATACGGATGATACGGTAAAATATACACTTAACAGTAATAGTGGGCAATTTTCTAGATTCTTTTTTTTTTCATTTCCGATGTTGCAAATTTCACTTTTTTAGTGAATCGGTAGCGCATCGGCAGATTCATCAAAATATTGCTGATCCGATGTTTTGCCGATGTGGCCAAATATCGGCCCGATCCGATGTCCGATCCGATTATCGGTTATGCCCTAGTAAACAATGCAGCTTTGCAGTAGATAGATAGATGGATAGATAGGCTGAAAATGTATCAATGTATTCAATTGTGTTGAAACAACAGAGATAAGCCCCATTCAGTGCAATGAAGACCATCCTTATAAGGGACCCCTGTTTCAATATATAAAGTTAAAAACACATGCAGCTCATAGTACATGCTCATAAAACATATCTAAAGAAGCATGATGACAAAATACCTCAAATCATTTTTTATTTGACACCAATGTTGGGTACTCTTCATTAGTAGCAAATATGCAAACTAGAATTGGTGTTGCAGTGCAAATTTGTCTACATATTTGTAACTTAATAGAACAGAATATTTAGCTACTTTTTTGTTGTAAAGTTACACCTTAAGCCTGGTATCCTGTTAGAAATTGTGTTGGATTTGTATTTGGTAGATAATAATAATAATATGACAAATTTATATAGCGCTTAATGCAATCAATATGTGAGTTTTATTATAATTGATTGATTGTGTTCAAATTATAATGAGATTTTTACTATAGTGCTCAATTGATGTATATCTGTATGATGAAAAGGTTTAAGTTAAATATATTATTTTGAATGATTATTTTATTAGTGCACTGAATTGATTATATATACAATTGTTTAGTGTAAACTAAGCACACTTTGCACAGCATCTTGAATATTAACCTGTGTATAAAATGTCTTATTTCCACCCTATTATAGGTGTGCTGGAGTTCTACCGCACAGAGACCAAGGCATTCTCAACACAGGATGAACTGGTAAGAACTTCCATCAGGTAGCTCACTTCAAACATGTATTGAAAGGTGTAACACATGATAGTTTAAAAGAACAAAATTACCCACATGTGAACATTTCCAAATTACACTGTTTAGTAGATTTGTTTGTATAACATATATGTATATACAATGTTATTAGTTTGTAATTAGTGGTACCATGCTTTGCCACTGATGTCTTATTATACACATGTGTACAAGATTAATTTAATATTTGTATCTACAAGATATCATTAGGTGAGAGGGATATACAGTAGGTGTTAAGTCTGTTTTTCCATCTTGTAGATCGTAGCTTCCTCTATGTGATGCCAAATTATTGTTGAAGTGTTTATAATAAATCAATGAGAGATGCATTTTGTTTTTACAGGACTGCCAAACTTTAAAATATGACTATGATCTCGATATTACAGAAAATGACCTAGCGCTCTGATGCCAAATTATTGTTGAAGTGTTTATAATAAATCAATGAGAAATGCATTTTGTTTTTACAGGACTGCCAAACTTTAAAATATGACTATGATCTTGATATTACAGAAAATGACCTAGCGCTCTTCTCTTTTTCAACCAACAATATGTATATTTTTAGTAATTTATTGAAAACTTTGTTTTCTTTTCCTCGACAGCATGCAGACTCGTATCTCCTGTGGGGCACCCTTACAGTGCACTACGCCCAGGTAGGTCAAATCGCTTTTGACTTTAAATGTGGTTCGGAATTGTAATTCAGACGCACTGTACATCCATCTCACAAATGCCTGGTGCAGAGTGCAAAATGCATACTAAAACTGTGTTAAATATGCAGTGCACACAAACTAGCCTAGTTCAAAATGGCAGCCCGTGGTGAAGCATTGATCCAGTGCTTGATGATCTGTAAAGATGTTTGTAGAAGTGTGATATGCAATTTATATTGGGCCTCCCAAAATTGAATTGTTGTACATACATTTGCATAACCTGCCTTACCCACCTAAGTCTGAAAAATGTATGATTGTTGATGATTGATGAAAATTGCATTTGCTGATACGTAAACAAGTATTTGAGGACATTCTGAGATTTTCTGGACTATCAATCCCTCCTCACTTTACATGGTGTTACTGCAAACATCTGTGTTTCTTAGAACTATCTTTTTGATTGGCCATGCCATTAAAAATCAATATAAAATGCTTCTATGTTCACTCTTGTGCCCAAAAGTACTTTAACTAACACTGCACCATTTTAATAAGTTAACAAGTTCATTCAGTTTTAGTTAACCATGCATCACCGATGCACAAAATGACTGGTGACTGAAAAAGTACGGTTATTAAAGAGAGTTGGTTAATAGCATTATCTTTCGGAAAACTCAAACTATATGGACATGGGTAAAGACATCAGACATTACAACAAGACATTTGACTAATTTGCATGCATGAAGCTTCAATTTCCCCAACCATAAATATAAGCATAACCCTTAACTGAATATCAACCCTTAGCCCTATTCCTAATCCTTAATCCTAATTCTCTAGAATCTTGATTGGCAAATTGGCAGTAGTCTATCAAAAATGTGTGTATAGCTAAAGTAGCAAGTTATCTCATGTGTACCAACTAACTGTAAAGAGCCATTGGGTTGCTGTAGACACATTTAATGTTTTTTATGCTTTGCTTTATTAAGCTTCGTTTTCAATTAGAGCGAATTTCCACGGCAAATTTTTTTTTTGCAGCAAATTATTGAAAAAATCGCTCTGAGGAGCGTTTTAAAAAATTCGCTTGCGAATATTCACCATGTTATATGAATAATATACATTATATGAATAATATATGAATAACACTGATGTGGTCCGTGCGAATGTTCGTGGCGGAAATTCGCCGCGGAAATTCGCTCTAATGGAAAAGCAGCTTTAATACTCCAACATTTAGAACATTAATTAATATACTGTAGGTTGTCTCATATCTAATAATGTACAAATTACTTGATATAACAAAATTACCTAATATACAGTGCTTAAAAATTAGCACAGGCCGGCTGGCCCAGGGCCACTAAATATTAGCTTTGCGCCAGCAAAATTCATTGATCCTAAATTCCACTGGCCCGAGTGGACAACCAAATGATCACAACATTTTCTTTATTTGGGGCTACCAGATTCAGGGTTTTGGGCCACTAGAATGTGAAAAATCTTGTTTTTATTTTCCCGACTGTGCCACTTGGTAAACAAATTAACTCCTTGCATCGCCTTTTGTAACAGTTTACGCTATTATGCAGTATGTATTCTATCAATTGATCGTTTACATTGCATTACTACAGAATCATCATTTCAAATCGATTATTTGATTGCTGCAATTTTGCTAAAGACCTTTTAATTTGTTTTTGAAAGAAAGTTGTTTTGTAATGCATATTATTTTAAAAAGACTCTTAAATTGAATAATTTGATTTAATTTGTGATATCTATTTAAGTTTGTAATAATTTGGTGATGTTCATGTTTTACAGAATTTGTTTTTATATTGCTCCCTGCATCGAAATGATTGAATATGATATGAAGTGTTTAAATGCAAAAAAAAAATGATAAAAATTTGTTTACCAAATCATGATCATTGCTATCAAACCTGCGGAAAAAAACCCCAATGAAAATGATAAGAAAATGTGTGATTCTTTAAAGGGGAATTCCACCCCAGAAATGTGATGTTTGCTATAAAATGAAGTGAATATGAAGAATGATGATCGAAAATCTGAGCCAAAACGGCAGAGCAATAAAAAAGTTATGACAGGATGAACTTTGCTCCGATTTTTAGTATCGTTCGCAATTGCTATCGATCGTGACGTCACTTGCGAGCTGCAGCCATTTTGACTTCTACATGGAAATTTTTAAAAAATTAAATTTTCTTAATAACAAAGCAAATTTATGAGCTTACAAATTCCAAAGAGGTTGACCCATCGATATTATTCTATGAATTCGTGAAAACAAGCAGAGAAAAATTAATTTTTAGCAACGAAAATGAGAAATAAGTGTATTTTCATGTACTAAAGGCATGGCGAGTTGCTCGTCAATGATGTTGCATATGGCGGCAATTTTGAAACGATCGCTCATTACTACATGATGTTCAAATAGGTATAACTCCCGTGTTTCTTGTCCGATTTTGATCAAATTTTCACCAATTATGCCTCTTATTCTGCTTATTCAAATAACGAATGGTTTTATCAGGCCCGGACTACCCCTTTAAATCATATCTTCAAAAAATAATCTTTGATATGCAATCAGTAAGACCACATTCAAAAGAAAATATGTTGTGTTATATGATGGTACTTTCATCTTAAAAATTACAAAAGTGGAGTTCATCATTTTTTTTGCACATAAACTCTTCATATGAACAATTCTCCCTACCTGCAATACCTAAATTGGCAATGCGTTGATGCTTTGATCATTATGATTGATGAGCCAAAGACAATGGGTGGAATTCAAAACCTCCTTTGAAAGGAGGTTCGTAAGAGGTTTGTACAAACCATGGTTTGACCAAGGTTTACATCTATGGAATGCCATTTGTTAACTGATGGAGAAGGAATGTAAACTCCATACTTGTTAACAATGTTGATTTACAATTTACGGTATGCGAGCAGCATTCCATAGATGTAAACCATCGTCAAACCATGGTTTGTACAAACCTCCTTTGTGAATTCCACCCAAAGTGACTGGCATTTACAGGGGCCTACTAACCCACTTGCCCACTTCCCTGGGGAAAGTTAAACATAGTAGTGGGCAAGTACAATTTTCAGTTATTGGAAGTTGGAACCACAATATTATGAATTAAAAACTTAGTGTCATATTTTTAGCAATGCATATGAAAGGGTATTCTGAATCAACTGGTATGCAATTCGCTTCGAAATTTGTTTTCAAATTGGTGCCATTTAATTAGGTTAAGTGTGCAAACGTCAATGTTACCGTCATACTAATGATAATGAGAAAGATTCAAATGCCAAAGGGCTAATTTTGTGGTAATACCACTGACATTATATCCACGTTTGCTTGGAATTGCCCTAGTGTGAAGTTTTACAATATAATTGTGATGGAAATCCAACTTCAATTATAAACAAAATAGATTTTGTTTCCTTTATCTATAATGATCAAAGCTTTTCTGTGTTGCAAATTTGTGAATATCAGGTAGGAATGATAATTATGTAGGTGACGTACCCCCTTACATATATGTACTAAATGTGATCCCTAGCTCACATGCATGTTTATGTCTGTATTTTTTGCACCGTTACACGCACGCGTTTCACTTGTATATGAATTGTGATTGGCTTGCTGGCTTCCCGTTCCCGTTACCCCGAACCTGCGCTTTGGCAGATTGGCAGTGACAAGGAGTTTGACAAAAAGGTGTGTAAAGCCCTCCGCACACAGAGCCGACTCGACCCGTTCCGACTGGTTTTCAGTCGGTTCAGCTCGGTATATGTTGCCTCAGGACTCCTGTTTTGCCAGTCAAGAGCCAGTCGGAGATCATTCGAGGCCGATTCAACATGTTGAATCGGCTACGATTGAGCGAAACTGACTCTAGCCTGACTGAAGACCAGTCTGATCGGGTCGAGTCCGCTCTGTCTGCGCCGGGCTTAAGTCTTGGTGCTTGAGTGGGGACTTTTCGATTTGTATGTTGACATAGTAGCCTGGGCCCGTTCTATGAAAGGGTCTTAGCTATTAAAACCGTCTTAACTGTCACGTGACTGTGACTGTGACTGATCTATGTAAATGTCAATGTTATACCAAGGTTGTGTACGTACAGAGATAAGACCCTTTCATGAAACGGGGCCCTGGTACGGTAAATAAAAAAAAATCGAGGGCCCCCCTCCCTCCTCCCCCCCCCCCCCCCGCACCAATAATTTGCCCAAAACAATAAACAACACAAGGGAAAATAATGTGTAAAACCAAAATAAATTCATAAGGTGTGCCCACAATCATTCCGGTGCCATTCAGCCTGACCAACCTACGCCACTGATATGGTACATGACATCATCACGTCCACTGACTGTAGACTAGTCTCTGTGTAAAAATTAAAAATGCATCAAAGAAAATTCAATGTGTAAAGTCGACTCTATGGGTTCATACACATTACAGGTTTGTAATCGGGGCGAACAATGTCTATGTCCACGTCTGCACCATCGAAAAGTCCCTAATCATATTTCTTAAGACTTGAACTGTCTCATTATAATCCCTTGATATGCAAACAAATATTTGAATCAACCCAAAATTGCAGAAAATTATTGTCCAGAAATATTGTATTCAAATAATTTGTACTCGATGCAACTACTTTGAAAATTTGTAGGTGTTTGTATTACAATTATAATAGATAAATTGTCAAGGAATAATTACCAGGCCCAGATTTGGATGAAAGCTTCTCAGCTATGTTTTTAAACAATCTTCCATTTGTGACTGATGTGTTTCATGACAGTCTCTTTAATAGTAAAACACCTGTAGCCCTGTCCTAACTTTGTGAATAATGTAGTTATCACCACCTGTTGAATCGGACACAAAATGTTTGCGGTAACGTTCAATGTCTATGCACTGGACATGCATGAGAAAAAAACTATTTAAAAGTATCGAGTCTGCAATCTGCATTGATGCATTGTTTAATGTGACCTAGAAATCCCTTAATACTTTATATATGTACCTTTAGAAGTTAAATATAAAATCATATTGCTTAATGTTCACCCTGCTGATATAGTTATTTATGGAAAAGATGCATTTGTACGATTTGTTTGGTTTAAAGAAAATAATACTTTGTAATTGAAATAATAGTTATTGTCGCTTTTTTGGTATCTGTTTTATTCGTAATTTTGTATTTCAGTTATATCTTGACATGATAAGACAGCGGAAACAGAATGACTTCTTGCTAGCGGTTACCAAGTAAGTTTACAATATTTAAACTTGTTCCTACTATAACTGGGGTGCGTTTCACAAAGATTCTAAGTTGAACTTTTAGGGACATTTTCCCCAACATATAATCACCTTTGATTATGTTCTCTAAACGTTTTCTAAACACAATTTCATGCAAATACGACCAACATTGGCCTTTTGAGCAAGGGATGAGCATCATTCAAAGTCACTCGCTGTACGGGATAATCCCATTCATCGCGAACACCATGGAGGCTGCCATTGATGTTTATGAAACTCGGATCGCTCTAACATGTGACGTCAAACCCGAACTACTCTTTTTGTTGGCTCACGTTTTGCCTTGTGTTTGTGCACAAACCCTGCGAGCTGCGAGATCTAACAAAAAGAGGCGGAGCTTGTTTGTTCGGGTTTGACGCAGCATTTCGGCGCGAACAATTCAAAATCCGGGTTTCAAAAAATGTAATGGCAACCTCCACGCTATACGCGATGAATGGGATTAGCCCATACAGCGATTGACTTTGAATGATGCCCCTCCTTTGTTCAGAGGGCAAACATTGGACATATTTGCATGAAATTATGTTTTAATGTGAAGAGAAATTAATCAAAGGTAAATATATGATGGGGAAACTTTCCCTTTAACTCTAAGTTGGACTTAGAAACTATGGACAGCCATTGGTTTCTTTGAAACAATTTTGTAACATTTCTTTTAAAAGGCATCAAATGTTGATTCAATTCATTGATATTTTCTATTATCAAGGGGAGTTTATGTTTTTGATGTACAATTTATGAAAAGGCTAAAATACCTGCATTTTTGCGTTTGAATATATTGTATTCTAAGGCTACAATTGGCTATCAATAATAGTTAGGTCCAACTTAGAGTTAAGTTCATCTTTGAATCTTTGTGAAACACCCCCCTTGTGTGCCATGTATTATGTCCTTCAACCCTGACCCACAGGAACCGAGGGGGCTATGTGCAAAGTCTATGGAGATTTCAGGATCTTGAATGGAACGGGTTATTGAAAATACAAGCATCAATTCACTTTTGCAAAGATTTGGTAGGCTTGTGCTATCACATGCAAAAATCAAGTATGAACTAATAATTTCCTGAAAAGATGCACAAAATACTCTGTTTATTAAATTGAGAACAAGTACTGCCGTGATGGCAGTTGGTTGATTTAATCATTCATAATTATCTTTTATCACGGTTATCATCAGGGCCTCCCACATATAAAATCCCAAATTTGATAATTTTTTCCGGAAAAATATAAATTATCAAAAGAAAGAAAAAAAGATTGTATCCTTCCTGAAACAATTTTGCCGACTCAATATTCATTGCACTTTTTTTTTCCAAGCTTGTGTTTATGTTATCACACCTATAATCAGATAATTATTTCCTGAAAACAATTTTTGTTTAAATGAACATAGTTGTGCCTACTCATTTTATCATTGTGCTGATCACTGTACAGGAATCAAAATGCAGTGTGTTTAAGCCAACCAGTGTGTTATCACATCCACAATCAGATGTTTACTTCCTGAACCTGGTTTAAAACCAGACTAGCCATATATTTAGTTTTATCTTGGGACTTTATTAGAGACTCTTCAATTTGATCATCAAGTTTGATCATCAAATTTTTTGCAGTGAGTGATTTATTCACATGCGATTAAAAAAGGCCATTCAGGAATTTACATTCTCTTTCAAATCATTTCAAATTTTATGCCACTGTTTTCAGTTTTGTAATATGCTAATTTGAACCCGTCCATTACTGATTGATAATTTATATGTATTGTCCATTAGCCCAAGCATTTTCAGGACCAGTCCTGAATGGGTTAAATAAAAGCATTTAGTAACTTGGTCTAAATTGACCAAACTCACTTTGACCAATCGCATATCTAGTGGTTCTTTCATGACTGGGAGTTTCCTCTTATTAATACAATATTAAACCAGCTTTGTTTTATTTTATATTTGCTATTTTCACATTTATGATTTAATTTGAAAAGATCCCAGGGATCATTTTAAGTGTGTACAAACTCATAGCAATGGGTTAGCAAATAGCACTTAATTTGCACTTTTGCTCAATTCTCGGCCAGAAATAAACATTGCATAAACCCTTAGTCAGTTTTTGCATATGTCAACATATTACTAGATCCCTTTGAAATTGTATTTCCTCTCTATCTCCTCTGTGCGACAGATCAATCTTCACAGACATCATCAGCATGGACAGTGTCATCATGAAAATAATGGTAAGGAGTCTACTTAACTCATTGAAGACAATTTGATGTTGGTCTGATAATTATACACTTTCCAGAAAATAGTGCCCCAGTAATTTTGGGATCAGTCCTCAGCTGACTCACAACTGTAATCCTAACCTTAATCCTAATCCTTATCCTCTGATTTCTGATATAGTAGTCGAAATGAAAGTAGACCTAATGGGAGCAGCCCAAATGGGAGTACTAAGACAATGTTGTAGTATACAAGAAAGTATACAGACATAATAAGAGTACTTAGACAAAATTGGAGCTATAATAATAATAATAATAATAATGGTTATTTATAGAAATTGCAATAGAGCATCTAAGTGGAATAATTATTTTCCTGATCAACGGGTACACACTGCAACAATTTTCTGCACACAAAGTGCACATTTTTCACTCCCTAGGGAGCTCTAAGGGCTAATGAACCACATTCATGCCATTTTGAGCCCCATTTAATAATATGTGTTTGCCAAAGCTATTTTTTAATGGCCATGGGCCAGCGGGCCTGCGCTAATTTCGAGCACTGCCTCATAAAAAGAAGCCCCCCACAATAACCTTCCTTTTTTGCCATCCGATGTCTGGCAGAACTTTGCCCAGAAACTGGTGAATGCAGACCGAGCGTCTCTCTTCCTGGTCGACAGCAAGAAGAATGAGCTCTATGCCAGGATCTTTGACATCGGCAATGGCCTCGGCAACCAGATGGTCGACAAGGATCAGAAGGAGATCAGGTGAGTCACAAACAAGTAATATAGAGCACTGAATTGTGATGTCACAGCTATGCTGGGCAACCCACAAATTTGTGAATATATATGATATATATATATATGAAAAATAAATGTATTGTTTTATTTTCTTATTTGTTTAATTATCAGCCTATTTTATATGTATTTGTGTGATGATTTGTTTATGCATATATTTATTTGTTTGTTTGTATTGTAGAAGGTTTCTGATGTCCACAGATGCAGCATCACATGACATTCACCTCCTTTCTCATTTGATCTTTCAATGTTTGTTTATTTATAATCTTTGTTTGTGGTTCTGTTGAAGGTTTATTCATATATGCATTTGTTTGATTGTGTGTTTGTTGTTTTCTTGAAGGATTCCCATGTCCAATGGTGTAGCTGGCCATATGGCATCCATGTCTACTCCTGTTTGGTCTTTAATTATTTGTTTATTTAGATATGTCTTTCCTTGTTGTTTTGTTGCAGGTTCCCTATGTCCAAGGGTGTAGCTGGTCATGTGGCGTCTACAGGAGATATCCTCAACATCATCAACGCCTACGATGATGAGCGCTTCAACAGGTACGTCACGATACGTATACATTCAATTTGTACGGGAGAGTGTTCTCTTTAATCTTTGGAAATTGGTGCATTTGGGCAAACATGTACTCTAACTAGAAACAAAGAAGGCAGGAAGATTGTAGAAGGATTCACATTTATTTATGTGATGTTGTTATGATTAGGCCTTGCCCCTATGTTTAAGCCTACTAATTGTTCACTTCCTGATACCGTCGGCCAAATGTGATATTATTAGGAGTTTAATGTGAAGAGAAAAGGCAAAATTTGAAGAAAAAAAGACAATAATTACTACAATTCACATCATAGCCAAACTTTGGTAGGAAAAAAAACATATGTTGCATTAAGTCGCATCATAAGTTGAAACAATTTTCTAGCTTCTAGGTCCTAAACAGATGGTAATTGTTTTAGCAGCTCAAGTACCAGGAAGGATGGAACAGAGTTACTTAGCACTGTGTGCACCTACAAGGTTGCCTGGATGGAATACTCCCTAGGGAGTGGGAAATGTGCAATTTGTGTGCTGGATTGAGTGTAGTATGTATCCAATGACCGGGGTAATAATAGTGATGCGCCGCGAGTGTCGAAAGACAGAATGTGCACTATATAAGTAGCCACCATTATTATTATTATTATTATTAAGTTGTTCAGTTCTTTCAGGTATGATTACTTTTATTTGTGAGTTGCACATACAACACTAACATAAAATTTGTTCACTATTTGCTTCATGTGTGTATTCATTTTCCTGTTTTTCATTTCTCTGTTCATTTGATTCTGTGCAGGGAGGTCGACCTGCTGACAGGATATGTAACCAAGACCATCCTGTGCATGCCTATCTACATCAGGGGAAGGTGAGTTAAATACAGTAGCTCCTAGGGGAGTAGAATATGCACATTACATTTTAAGGTTAAATGTGTAAAATTTATAAAAAAATATTTTTACAAATATGTGATCATTTTGATTAAACCTGCTGCTTAACGTTGACAATAATTTAGAAAAAAAAAGTATGGAATACTTTTATAATCAAATCCTCAAAAATATACCTGCATGGATATGTATTAAGTAAGGTTTGATGTCAGAATAAATGTTTTGTGTTATATGATGGTTGGTTTATCTTTAAAATGGCAGGAATGGTACGTATCGTATAAACTATTCATTTGGATTGATTGTCGGTGGGGGAGGGCAATCAGTCCTTCATTGAAATTTTACATTTCTTATGTAGATGTATTATTATTTTAGTAAACACAGCATTAAACCCTTCAATACAGAGGCCCTTTATTCCATGTTCCTGTGAGCTATGTTCACAGACAGGAACCAGGTTTTCCAGATTCTGAGCAACGACTATTGTATGTTTTCTTGGAATTTATATATGTTGTCCTTCTCGTGCTAAATGAATTATATATTTCAAAAATTTAAATCTGACCTACTGTACATTTATCTATGATTCATGATCTATGATAAAAAACATCATATTATACATAAATTTCCTGTGATATTTATTAACAAGAGGTATCTTTACTCTCCTGTAGTGTGATTGGCGTTGTTCAGATGGTAAACAAGAAGAAAGGTGCGTTCACACGGGGAGATGAGCAGGCCTTTGAGACGTTTGCAGTCTACTGCGGCCTGGCGCTGCACCATGCAAAGGTAGGCACATTTGATGATGGAATGTGGAAAAATGTGCTTTATATTACTACAGTGGAACTTCCTTATAGCAATCTTGGGAACAATAAAATTAGCTTGTTATAAGAAGGTTATGTTAACCCCTTGACTACAGGAACCGAGTGGGTTGTGTACAAAGTCTATGGGGATCACATAAACTTGTTGGGAACGGGTTAAAGGTATGGTGAAATCCCGGCTTTGATTCAGGTTTATAGCTTTAAATATGTGCCTATATTGATATACCACACTCTTTTTTTCAAAGAAATCCTTAAGTTGGGCAAAAAAGGTAAATTTCATGCAACTTTTATGCTTGTTTTCGCATCGGCGTTCCATGCTGCTAAAAAAGTTATTTATAGTGGAGCGGGAATGTGCGTACGTGCAACCCGGATCATGACATCACAAGCAGACCGCAACATGGAGGAACGTGCATGGTTTACATGCAGAGCCTATGACTTGCTAGTGAAACAAACTCGGGTTTGCTTGTAAATTGAGGCTTAACTGAAAATTCCTAAGAAATGAATTATAGCAGCTTGCAGCAACACATCTGAGTGTAGATCGTCCATGATATAAACTTTAACAAATGTTTGCAAATATTGAAAAAAATTGAAATAATATCTCTCTGTCAACGTGAGTATTGTACTCAGCGTGTACGTCTATGACCGAGCTATACTGCGATTGCCTGCATGTGACGTCACAAAGATGACGTCATTTTTCTTCGCCCGGACTCAATTTTTTTACGGGGATTACTAAAGTGAATTTAAAAGTTGATTTTTGTATTTTACTGGGTTTTCCGACGCGGAAAATATGTTTGTATTAGTAATCTTCATGAAAATCGACCTTAGATACAGTAAAACACAATTTTTAGGTAGTTTTCTTGTCAGCCAACCTTTAAAGCAGAACTCTTTATAATGAGGTTCTACTGTATAACCATAACATTGTTACTATTACTTATACTATTTTACTTCACGCTCATCAGTAGTTAAAATTAGCATAGGCCTATTGGCCAGGGGCCATTTGAAATAGCCTTGGGCCACCAAAACTCATTGATATCAAATTATTCTATCCCAAAAGAGCAACTAACTGAAATAGAATTTGTAATGTTTTTCTTTGTTAGGGGCCACCAGATTCAGAGTTTGAGCTACTGGAATGTGAACAATCTTGTTCTTGCCAGACCGGGCCACAATAGCATATATAGCATTGCTAGTATTACTACAACTACCACTGCGACCATTTGTATTTTTCAGTTGTATGACAAGATCCACCGGTCGGAACAGAAGCTCAAGGTTGCCTTGGAGGGGTTAACACTGTGCGCTTCGTTCGACTTTAGTCATTAACAGCGGCGCGCTTCGTTCGACTTTAGTCACAGACAACGATGCGTGCGGCCACGCGTGCGTGCCTAAAATAATCTGGTGACAGGGGGATCTACTGCACAGTGCACAAAGTGTTAAGTTACCACGCCATGTGCCGGGATGATGATTTTAAATGCCTGAGGAACTAAGGAGGTTTCACTGTATTCACATATTACTGTTACTATTACTAATACTATAGTACCTAGTATGTCTTTATTACTTATCATAATACATCTATCACTGTAAATATTTGATTTGATTCGATCTATTTATTTTGTATGTTTCAGTTGTATGACAAGATCCGGCGATCGGAACAGAAGCACAAGGTTGCCCTGGAGGTGTTGAGTTATCACGCGATGTGCGGTGATGACGAGTTCAAACGACTCAGAAACATGCCTATACCAGATCCGATGCCCGACATTGCCAGGTACTTTAAAGGGATCCATTAACTTTACATTAGGTCTGTCTGAAGGGAGGGACTTGTGCAGTGAAATGTCGCACTAAGAGTAGATATGGACATTTTAACATCATAGTATTCATCCAGAAGTGATATTTGAGACTTCAGTCATATGTGACCGGCTATAGCAATACCCGGCACTTGTCGGTAATTCATGTTTTGAAGAAATTGGCATTTTAAGTTCACACAATGTGTGTAAAAGACCTATGATTGTAAAATTGAAACAATCATATCTTCGCTAATTATTGACCAATTAGTTAGAACAAAGCATCAAATGAAAGCTTGTGATGAGGCCTTTTTAATGGTATGAAATTCTACATTTTGATTTTTACTGACAAGTGGAGGATTTTGCCAAAGCCGGTCACAGTTACTGATATAAATTTAAATTTCTTTAAATGATGTGAGACAGGGTCTTGGCCCAGGTTCACACAAAGGAAATAAGCCTGCATTTTTTTCTGTAGGCAGTGTTCTGTGGCTTGGTGGTGCGCACCATGCAAAATGAGGTTTCTTTGATCTTAATTACAATTGGTAAACATTCCTTCGTTATCATTATCATCATCATTATCGTCGTAATCACTATCACCATCACCATCATTGTCATCATCATCATCACTATTATTTTATCAATATTACTTATGTTTACAATTATGGTTATTATTACAGATATGACTTCTCTCCTTGGGGTCTGGAAGAAGAAGCCAAGCCTCTCTATGTTCTGTGCATGTTCAAGGACATGTTTGATCTCAACAAGTAAGTCCCTATTCTCCTCTCTTTAATGCTCCCTAGGGAGTGCAAATGATGTACACAATGTGTGCGGTCTTGCATTGTATCATATGACTGGGGTTTTCCATAGTTTAAAGCACTCAAATATGACACTGTTTCTTATTATAGGTGTTTTTATACATGTATATCAAACCTGTTATTATTATCAATATTATGGCACTATGCATTGTCCAATAATTAGCCTATTACACAGCACAAACCAACATTTGTATCCACATGATATGTAGGTCCAGATTTATCTAAAGTGCATAGATTTCTTTGATGACCTTTGCTCCATCGGACTATTTGATTTTGGTACAGCAAGTATACTCCCTCCATAGACCCCAGTTGAAGAGTATTTCTCTGGATCAGTCCTGATGATGAAATATAAAGACCAATGTTTGTATTGAAGACTTTTAGCTTTCAGGACTGCTACCAGCCATCATAAACATACATGTACATACGTTCTAGAAGAATTTCAGGGTTTCATGTTATTTCTATGGCATATTCAAAACAGACACATATTATACAATCTAACCTTTTCATCATTACCTTTCATTCAATGTACATTTACGACGTTGATATCAATTTATTGTTGTCTGTGTTTGTTTTTTTCCCATTACACTGCACAGTTGTGCAATGTCTGTTATTGAAGGAATCTTATTTGTCAAGAGCCAAATTGGCTCTAAAACAAGTGCTAGAATACAATTGATAGAATTAAAGAAATGGCCAATGCGATATCCAAAATGACATTGATATTTTCATATATTACTCAAAACAATTGGTTATAATTAGGGCAACATTGGTCAACTCTCCACTACCAACTTGATTCACCATTTTATTCAGTCCCGCTGGTTAGTTATTTGATATCATGCAATACCACAAATTGCACTAATGTAACAGAACATTTTTGCAAAATCATTTTAACTTTGGTTGATTTTGCGATTGTGTTCTGCAGCTGTATGTGAGATTCCTAAATATTATGTGCATCCAAATCTTGCATTGTATTTTGAGCACTTACCACATTCACTTCTTAAGTAAAATCTGCTCTGGCAGCCCCATATGTATGAAGACGGCCCGTTTATAAAGACCATTCATATTTTTTCTTGAGAAAGCAGTTTGCATTTAATTGAACCTGTCTATAAAGACCACTTTTTCTCTCCTGGACCGATCCTTTACAGATAGGTTTGACTGTATTACTTTATGTGCATCACTGTGCACTTGTGTAAATATCAACTCATGCTTACAAATGTGTTTATTGGCTACACTACAAGTTTCTTTACTTTTTATCTCAATTTCGGTTTGTATACACATATTTTGTAGCTTTCCGCAAAATATAATGTTATCAACAGATGTGGAACAGAATTGGCTACCATGCCGAAAAGTATATATTATATATCCAGCTTTAGTTTAATCAACTTCCAATGTAAAAACTTTCACCGTTGGACTAACTCATTGTATCCAAATTTGTGTAATGTCTATTTCAGATACAGTGTACATGACTTCTTTGCCTGTTGGTTCTTATCATGATACCCCATCCTCATACCCTAAATACACCAGCATAACCGAACCCAAACAGACACCAAACCGACAAATTAGGGGTCGCTTGCGGTGATGGCGATTTGGTGATGGCGGAATGTATATTCGGTCTTGCGCCAGTCTGTATTCCGCGCCCAAATTTAGTGTTCAACTGGCATTGAGACACACACCCATACTGAATCAAACCCGACACCAGATCGAACCCAAATCTAAAATTTGGGTTGGTTTACCAAGCTGCATGCAGTTTGGGTTTAGACTCCAAGATTTGTTGAAGTGGATTATTTTGAGCACGTTGAAAAAATTCACTTACAACAACTTTGAGAGTCTGAATTAAAACCGCATTGAGGCCTGACAGCAAACAGATTCTACCCCGAATTGTAGATTTAGGTTCAGTTTGTTAATTTCGATTTGGGTTAAAACGGGTGTCGGTTTGGGTTTTGCACAAGCTCCAACATTTCTCTTATTCCCCCAAAATTTACTTTCCGCCACCTTCATATAGACATCACCCCAAATTGTTAAGTTTAGTGTCGGATTGGGTTTGGTTTGACAATGTGACTGGGTCTCTATCTTACCTGACTGCATTATGTACGTGTATGTATGTATGTATGTATGTATGTATGTACATGTTTGTATAATTGTATGTTATGTAATCATACTTGCATCCTGTTCACACCTCACTGATCAACCCAGTCCTCCACCTGGCCATCCCAATCACGAGCAAAGGTACATGTATTATTCAACAAGCTTTCTACCCTTCAAACAATTATTTTTAAAAATCTTCTTTTAGATTTATTTATAGACAATGTAGAGGTACATGCTTGCAAGAGAAAATTATATTTATTAAACATAGAGTTAGCTGTCCACAGATGGATAATAACACATTTTGTTTGTTTAATTTAATTTATATACAGGCAAATTTTGGTTGATAAGCTCCAGTTTTCAGCAGTATTTTGTATAATTTTATTCATAAATAATGTCGTAGTAGCCTGCCAGAGACTATGCATGTAATTAACGTAGAATTAGCATTGACCAGTTGGTAAATAACATTGAGCTTGCTTTTGCAAGAACTAACTTCTCATCAATCTATGATCATTTTGGAACAAACTGATATGCTTCATAGTAAAATGTATATGTTTTTATGAATGTGGAATTAAAACGATATACACAGAAAAATTACTTCTTAAGCAAGATTTTAGGATGTGAGTGGGGACATATTGTTAAATTGAGGTTTCTGGTGGCCAAATAACGAAGGATAGAGTGTACTAAAAATTATATAAAATTACCAACTAAATGAATGAGAGACCTATGCCACCAAATAATACTAATTAGTCCAACATGATTTGTTGTTAATTAATGATGTAGGCTGTAGCTATACGTAAGATTGCACTAGACGTGCATGGTATTAGAAAGCAAAGCAATTTTGCACATTTTAATGAGAAACACAACCATATCAAAGTGTGTATTGGGTTAGGGTTAGGTATACGTTTGCTTTATAGTATGCAATGCTGTATGCTTGTGTGATGCTCGCATGCGTTATGCTGATAGAAGGCGACCAGTCATTTAAAGCCACTGTGTTGTCAAATTCAGAAATGCACACAGGGCAGTGGCATGGCTTCAGAACCAGGCAGAATTATACTACGTGAGTGCAATACATATGTGACCCTTCGCCACAAAACGACCGATAAGCCAGGAAAAAAATGATTGTGCTTAATTTCACATGACATTAAAGTAGAAGACATTCAATTAAAAATGGTATATAATTTGTCATAGTCGGACTAAGCAAACCCGCTAAAAATGGGAGCCAAAGATTTGGAACATGGCTGAAGCAATTTTGAAATAAAAGAGAAAACGGGCCGCTTCAAAGATCGGCGTCCACTATGTAATCTGATCATTGTTATTCAATGATAAATCATATCTAAAACATGATTTCTGATGCTCACAACTTCACAGAAGGGGGATAAAGAAACCCTCATTCAGGAAATACTAAAATCCTGAATCTCATGTTTTAAATAAAATTTGATCATTTCAGCTAATAAAAGAGAAACTACCACCGCAACTTATTAGTTGTTTTGTGGTATATGGTCACATATGTAACTCGCTAGCATAGTAGCTAGAGTGCAGCGCATAGCATGCATATAAAATAGCACCGCCCTGTAAACTGTTTGAAAAGCATCCTCTGAGGAGACGACTAAGTAACTTTTAATGTTGCTAGCCTTGACTCACCAGTCTATACAAATGTTTTTAGAATGAAGACACATTTATATATGATTAACAAAATAACAATTTGTATTTCTTTTTTTAGTAGTTTGCCTAATTAACTAAAAACTAATGTTTACCAAAATGTTATAGTTTTCTTGATTTTTGAAAACATTTCCTAATATTGCAGTGATGTCAATTTTTGTTCCTAATGCATTTTTTAAGCAATACTGACTAATTACTAACCATTATTTTGTTTATCTCCTGCATAAAGATTGCATTGTGTGGATTGCATGCATATATTAAAATCCTTCTGTTTAGTGCATGCACAAGATGCCTCATCACTCGTGCTCGATTGATGACGCGGAAACAGTAAAAATTGATGTCTGGCCAGCAGAATTATATCGAAATTCTATAGATATGCGCAGTAAATGAGCTTTATCACAATATTTGAATATACTTGAATATAATCCATTGTTTATGTTTGGAATGAGATTAAAAAATTATGAATTAATTGTATTTTTTTCCATTTTAAATGGTAAATTGGAACCAGTTTCTACATAACATTCCTAAAAGAGAGTGAAAGGTTGAAATATAATAGATCCTGCAAGAAATTTGTTGAACAAATTTTAACCCCTTGCCCTATGGGAACCGAGTGGGCTGTGTACAAAGTCAATGGGGATTTCAGAATCTCGAAGGGAACGGGTTAAGAATGGTTAACTAGAAGTCCTTTGTACTTGAGATTCTTAGAAAAATCACTTTGCAACGGTAAATTTGAATGCTTTTTTTACAAATATAACACACTTTATGTAGAATCCATTAAAATTTGAAAATATTCATACAAATAACCCTTTTGAAAATCTGCCAAAGGTTGCATTAGTGTAGATGTACATTTACATCATAATTTGAGCCTCTTTGCATGTGATTGATTTGCGTTGAAGGTTTGACTACGATGAGCTGTGCCGCTTTGTGCTGACGGTGAGGAAGAACTACCGGCGAGTGCCGTACCACAACTGGACCCACGCATTCTCCGTGGCCCACAGTGTCTACACCATCATCAAGACCGACCCAGATAACTACTTCCATCCATTAGAGGTAATGTACCTACATGTACATTATGTGCAAAACTATTAACCCTAAAAAAAGCCGGGCTATTGAGGTCATTTTAGAGCCAGGGGGCGTGCTGTAGCTGAGGAAGAACTCCCGGCGAGTGCCAAACACAACTGGATCGAGGCATTCTCCGTGGCCCACAGCAGACCGACCCAGACAACTACTTCCATCTATTAGAACTGAGTGGGCTACTACTAGCTCCGTCTTGAGAGATTTTTTGAAATTGCCAATGTAATGTGTATGCAAAAATGGCACAATATTTATGCAAAATCATCATGTTTTGGGGCTAAAATCAACCCATTTTAGGGCTATTGTAAAAAAAAAGGTGTTTTCACATCTTCAGAAGATAACTGCCCTACTTTATTTGAGTGTGTGTGTGTGTGTCAAAACAATGAAATTTTGAGGTATTAAGAAAGCTGTTTATTTCTGTTGTGTGTTGTAAGCCTTTGTTCTGTTTGTGGAATGTTTGTGCCACATACTTGCACCCAGGGGGCAAGAACATGTGCGAAAAAGCTGTCTACATCTCCAGAAGATAACCTCCCAACTTTGTTTAAAGGTCGGAACACAATGAAATTTCGAGGTATCAAAAAGAATATCTGCTGGTGTGTGTTTTCATGTAAACTCTTGAATCTGTTTGTGGCATGTTTGTGTCATGAATTGGATCCCAGGGGCAACAATGTGTGTGAAAAGGGTGTCTACATCTCCAGAAGATGACCCCTTTTTTTTATAAAACTTGGACAAATTATAAAGATGTCAGTTAATTTGTGTTTTGTTGTAGACCCTTGCTCTGTTTATAGCGTGTCTGTGTCTTTCGTTAGACTCGGTGGTGAAACAAGGGGACACATGCCCCCCCCCCCCCCTCCAATATTTTGTCAAAAACAATACAAAACATAATGGGGGACGAACAATGAAATACGTAATGTGTGCCCCCAATTAGTCGTACTGCACTATGCCAATTGGATGCCATGGGCAACAACATGTTTTGAAATGTCTAACCTTAAAAAAAAACAGGTTCCCATCTGTGGCAAGGCCTGATAGGAACCAGGTATATCGGGTCCCCATAGAGAAGGGTTTTGTTTTGTCAAAGAATGTGATTAGGAAAGTTTAGGTATTAAGAACTGTTTAGTAGTTTTTGGTTTGTTATCTGCGCTGGAGTTTTTTTGTGGTGTGACTGTCTTTTACTTTTCATAAGGGATCATGATTAAGGTATATAAATGACGTTTGCTGGTTTGTGTTTTATCGTAGACTCTGGCTCTTGTTTGTGGCATGTCGCTGCCACGACCTGGACCACAGAGGCAAGAACAATGCATTCATTATTTTGTTTTAATGTATTTTGGTTTGTGTTTTATTGTAGACTTTGGCATTGTCTGTGTCACAAATTGCACTACAGAGTCAAAAGTAAACATATTTGTTTAATCTGATTAGATCATTTGAGATTAATGTTTGTTTATGTTTGGTTGTAGGCTCTGGCTCTGTTTGTGGCGTGCCTCTGCCACGACCTGGACCACAGAGGCAAGAACAATGCGTTCATGGTGAACTCAGCATCCCCTCTGGCTGCAGTGTACTCCACCTCCACCATGGAACACCACCACTTCAACATGACCATCACCATCTTACAGGTACAACTCGCTAACCCTTAAAGTGATCCAATAACTTCTTAAGATTTGTTGAAAGGTGATTTTTGAGACCTCAATCATATGCCAATATCAGTCTAGGATTCTACTGAATGATGCGTGATAATTTCATAGAAAAGGAACTCTGTTTAACCTGTAAAAAAAGTGACTATTAATGTTTGGATTTTATCACCTAATAATGCCCATTAATTTTCACTACAACAATAATAATAATAATAATAATAATAATAATAATAATAATAATAATAATAATAATAATAATAATAATAATAATGGTGGCTACTTATATAGCGCACGTTCCATCTTTCGACGCTCGCGGCGCATCACAATCAAAAAGCATTTTGGATTGCTTTTCATTGAAATGTCTCAATAATTAGAAAGACACTTTAACCTGTTCAGGACTGGTTCTGAAAATATTCGGGCTTTAGTCATTGGAGAATACATGTCGTAGCAAAATCTGTCCATCCAGAACGGGTTAACAATCAAAACCAATGTCATTGTTTTGTTACAATAAGCCCAAAAGAAGGTTAAATAGAGTGAAAGCCCCAATAGACTTTGTTTAAATTTGACAATGGTAATGTAGTTGATACAGTTTCCAGCTGGCAAGGGGTTAAACTGTAAATATGTGCCATTTATTGTTGCTATAGAATGATGGGCACAACATCTTCAAGCACATGTCATCAGTAGACTACCAAGCAAGTCTTGGGTGACATCAGACAAGCAAGTACCGCTCATTTACCAGTAAGCATTTCTGTAAGATTCAGGAAAGTGGGCGAGTGAGTCAACCTGTGTTTGCAATTAGGCTATAACTATTAACCATTTGTTTGTTGGTTTAGAATGATGGGCACAACATCTTCAAGCACATGTCATCGGAGGAGTACAAGCAGGTACTGGGGGACATCAGGCAAGCCATCCTCGCCACCGACCTCGCCCTCTTCTTCCCCAACAAGGCCAAGCTCAAGAAGATAGTGGACGACAAGCAGTTCTCGTGGAAGAACCCGGATCACAGGTAAGGAGGACATCAGAGGGAGAGGGGAATAGGGAGAAATCATGAGAGAGGGGGGAAGAAGAGAGAATGGAGGTGGAGATAGTGAGAGAGAGGAGAGAGAGTGTCTTGAAGAGAGACAAAGCTAAAGAAGAAAGTGGACGACAATCAGTTATTGTGGGAGAACCCAGATCAGAGGTGAGGAGGACAGCTAAGAGAGAGGGGAAGGGGTGGGGAGAAACAGAAAGAGGGGGAGAGATGGAGAGTGATGAAGATAGAGAGGAGAATAGGATATAGAAAGGAGTATATAGAGTGTTTGTTTGAGAGACCAAGCGAAGGAAGATAGTGGACGCCAAACAGTTTTCGTGGAAGAACCCAGATCACAGATGGGGAGAAACAGAATGAGGGGGAGAGATAAAGAGTGATGAAGACAGAGAGGAGGAGGAGAGTAGGATATAGAGAGGGGTAGAGAGAGTGTGTGTATGAGAGACCAAGCTAAGGAAGATAGTGGACGCCAAACAGTTCTTGTGGAAGAAACCAGATCACAGGTGAGGAGCTAGTAGAAAAACAAAGAGAGGGATGGATGAAGAAGAAAATAGAGAGGGAGACTGAAGAAGGGTATGAATGAGATAAGAGAAGGTATATAACAAACAGTTCTCACAGGTCTTGTGGCAGAACCCACAAAGCCGGTGAAGTGGGCACCAATGAGGGGGGAGAGAAAGAAAGGTAGAGGGAGGGGGAGATAAAGAGTGATAGAAAGAGAGGGGGAGAAATAGAAAGGGGGAAAGGGTTTGTGAGAGAGATTAAACTCAATATGATATTAGATAACAAGTTCTCCTGACAGAATCTTGGAACACAGGTGAGGAGTAGAATAAAGAGAGCAGAATGGGGACGAAAAAAAGAGGGAGAAAGCTAAAGAGAGGGAAAGAGAAAGGGGGAGAGTAAGTATCAAGTTGAAGAAGATAGCACAGTGGAGAAGGGCATCAGAGAGATACAGAGACCAGTGAGAGAGAAAAGGGGGAAGGGGTCGAGATGAAGAGAGAGGGGAGAGAGAATTGGAGAGAGCAAATGAGTGTGGAAGAACTGAGAAAAGGATCATCATGTATTGGGAGTAGTAATGCATGGTGCTTGCAGACACCTCCCTGGGGATGAGGAAGAATGTGTGCCCGCATGGAGTGTAAAGGTAGCATTCATGATTTGTATTTGTGAGTGAAGTTGTTTATTGTTTTGTGTGTGTGTGAAAGTTATAAATTGATTTTGTGAGTGAAAGACAAGATGGAAGAAATATATTTAAACTAAACTTGAAGCGACTAACTGACATGGCATGGGAATGCTTCATTCCTCTATTCACCATTCTCCCTCCCTCCAGCCACTTTGTTTCATTATTTCCCTTTGGTATTTGCTATTCACTAATTATGTACACCCCTCCTATCCCTCCAATCAATATTTTTATATCGCCATTCTGTGTTTGCTGTTCACTCTGTTCACTGCCCTCCCTCTGGTCAACCTTTTTTTACTGTTATTCAGTGTTTATTGTTCTAAATCATTTTTGCACATTTTAATTTTGCTTTGCTGTTAATTAAAATTTGTTGCATTATTTGATTTTTCCTAATTTGCTGAATGCTTATGGCTACTTTTTAACCGTTATTAGAAAAAAACTTATGTATTGATTAACTAACATATTTAAACTGATAATATATAACAATGGTATTGACTTAACAATAAAGGACATAAGTAAGCAAAATAAATTACGCATTTATGAAACAATGTGATTCCAGTATGCAGGCTAATGTTTTTTAACCTTTTCCAAAATATGTGGAATCATGTGCATTGTCTTTGTATGAAAAGCTTTCCAACAGAAAAGGATATTGGGAAATAAGAACATTCAGCCTTTCAAATAAATTATTTTTACATTATAAGTTTTTAAAGAAAATCAGCTATATCATTATTATGTGGGGCATAAATGATTTACATTAATATTTAACTTAAAAAGGAAAATATACCCAACTCTTGTAATCATTGTAACTATGTTAACAATGCATCTCAACTATCATAAATTCCCAGATACAGACCATGATGAGAAATCAACAAAATATTCATATTTAATTTTAATGTCACCATAATTTCAATAAATACCATGAATTTAAGAATACCACGATCCCATACCATAAAGATACATGATTAATCGTACGACCAATTAATTGATCTTATGATCAATTGATTAAACGTGCGATTAATCGTGAATCTTTATGTTACGGGGCCTAGACAATGATATCAGGTTTTTACGTTTCTGTCTCTTCAACATTGAATCCCGGAGCTTGTAAAATTTCAATAGAATATATCTCATGGCCTTTAAATTTGCATCATGTAAAATTTTTTGTAATAATTTAATTTGTGCAATGCATGAATGAAACTAAAGAATTACAAAATTGATTATTAATCACTTCTTGCTTGATGTTGCCGTAAATGTACGCTTTGTGTCACCCATTCAGGACTAAGGGACTTTCACAACTGTCAATTTACTGTATTGTAAATCTGGAACAGCTCACTAATTTATATACAAAAATGTTGGGGAAAATAGAGTTAAACGGTCTGAAATCAAATATGTGCATCTTCAGAGTCATGACATTTACATTTACGAAATTAAGGATTGTCCTTGCATGTCAAATTTAGCATAGGCGCCAGAAGTGGGGGGGCAGGGAGGGCAGCCGCCCCCCAATCCAAAAAGTGGGGGGGCAAAATGCGTTTTTGCCCCTCAAAATAGTCCTCCCCCCCCCCTCAAACAAAAATAAAAATAAAAATCCACCCCCCCCCCCCCCCCATAAAAAAACGGAAAAAAAGAAGAAGAGTGGGAAGAAAGAAATAAAATGTTTGAGCTAACACCTGTTAACTTCTAACGTTCCAAAACTGATTTATACATCCATTTTAAGTTTTTGCTGCGTTGGGTGTGTACTCACTCCCGAAAGTAAGAATGGTCCACAGTTCGACGGTCTCGAGTCCACTTTTTATTGGTCTCGACGGCGGCAGCGAAAACAATTTTGGCCACTGAAATTTAGTACTTGATTTTAGAATATACTATTTTCAAGACTTATTCAGAATATTTTGTTACTGGTACTGAATGGGTTAAAACAAGTTTTTGCTTTTCCCGGCAGCCTCATTGTATATTGTCTTTTGTGTTTGTTTGTTGTGATTATTGTCCAAGCATTGAACAGAATTTACAGAACCAAGTCTATCCACAAAATATGCCTGACAAAGGGAATATTTGAAACATATTTAGATTTCATTATTATTGCAATACAAGAGGAAACCATACAGCTTTTGTATCACATATCTGTTCTCTTTGACATTTTCTTTAAAGAACTTTCAGTTTGTTTCCAGAAACTCAAAGCAGTGCAAATATAATTACAAATATATTTTCATTTAACATGCAGGGTTAACAAAATAAATTATGGTAAACACAAAATCTTCCAAAGATTGAAACTAGTGCAAATGCAATCATGCTGTCCAATGGCAACATTAATGTTATTCATAATTAATTATGTAACATGTTATACGCTTTATCCCAATACTTGACACTGTCCAATATCATACTGTTATGGAAACATTATAAAAAATTATGTGTGCTAAGTTATCTCCCTCCTAAATGTTTTATCCCTAGTTCCCAAAACCTTCTTAATTCTTTCAAAATCTTTCCAATGATTTTATCAATTCACCTTTACAATCATACACACCCTACCTATATATCCCGACTTTCCAATACCTTCTATTCAAAAACCTTTAAATTTCTTTCAAAGTTTTTCACTAAATTTCTGTAGTCACTACTTCATATTAGTGGGATAATAAAAGTTCTTTTGGTTGATTTTTTTTTAATCAACAACACATCCCCCTCCTCTATATCCCAAGATCCCAATACCTTCTTTTCAAATGCCTTCAAAGTTCTTTCAAAATCTCTGCATTGAATCACATGTTTGCATTATATGTAAAGTTTTTTTGGCTTGTTATCTTAAAAATTGACAACAGATCCCGTCCTATATCTCCAAGTTCCCCATATCTTCTTTTCTAAAGCCTGAAACATTCTTTCAACATATCTTCACTGAATGTATTTACATACATGTAAATTGTATTTGCATTATACATATAATGCATTATAAACCCTTCTTCAGTTTCAAAATAACCCTTTTTTATGTGTATCATAAATATTTATCAAAGACCACTTAGATTATTATCATGGCTAATCATTTCTTTTTGGTCATATAATTCATTTTGTCCTTTATCTCTTCACATCATATCTGTGTGGGAATACATATTTCAAACTCCAGTTGAATCAATATGGCTAACTATTTGTGCCATATAATTACATTTCTCGTATATGTCTCTACATCAGTTACAAAGAAGTCTGTAACCCCATATATCCTTTGCATTCACGATCACATCTTTTCATATATGCTAGACTCAGAATAAGTCGAGTATATCCCATGAACATGTCTGAACAAATGTGAGATCTTTTGAATGAATGTGGTGTGTATATAAACATCTTTGCATCTTAGATTCATGACAAATATGAATTAGTATGACATCACATATGATACTTTTATACATTATCTAATCATGTTTGTTTAATACTATATGAACACTATTATTAACATGACATTTTGTAGGATTAGTGTCAGATTTTCAATACGTAACCATTGTTTTTACAGCAATGCCTGGCATCCATTTCAAAGATTGTGGAATAAAATTATCTTTTTACATTTCAAAATGTTGCTATAATTTAAAAAGACTTAAGTGTAAAAAGGATGATAGTAAAATGTCTAAATTTGTTTTTGAGTGCTATCCTTATTTAATTAATTTTATTATATGATTATATTTATGTTATTTGAATGAGCCAGGCCTTGCTTGAACAAAAGTAATATTTTCTATCATCAATTCACATCTAATGCTACGTTTACACCATGTTCCCGGAGGCCACGACAATCACGTTTCAGGCCACCGTGGACAAAACGGGATGGACGTGAGACAACGCGGGGGGACGGAATGGGCAAACGTGACAGGCTGTAATTGCCGTGGATGCCGGGCCAGATTTTTAAACTGTCAACAAATTTGCCACGGCAGTCACGGTGCGGATGAGAAACCTAGTAGGCCGTAGTAAAACTGAGTGAATGCAACAAAACGTGACAGTACGTAATAGGCCGTAACAAAACTTGGAGGCGGTCCGTAGTGGGACGGGAAGCATGTATATTCCCCGGCATCTCACGGACCTTTCAAGTTTTGTCACATTCTGCCGCGTTTAGTGCGCGTTTTGTCACGGTTGGTTCACAGTTGCTGCGCGTTTTGTTCCGTTTTGCCACGTTTTGTCACGGTTCTCACGGCAAGCTAGGGTGTATGGTAGCCGTTTCGTCGCGTTTAATCACGGCGCGTCCTGGCGTGTGACGGTTTACGGGTCCGACGCGCTGTTCTACTACGGTCTGACATGGCACGCGCGGTCTGGGATATAAAAGCCGGGCCCGGAGTGACGCTTCATTGTTGTCTCGTCAAAATCTCAGGATACAATGATTGCTATTGCTTGGGAGGCCTTCTTTTTATACCGTGGGCACAAACGTGCTCCAAAGCTGCCCGGCGTTCACGTTTCATCCGTAGAAAATCTTGACAGAACATGAAAAACGTGTCAGACCTTGATCAGTACATGAGAAACGTGAGAGACCCCATCAGAGCGTGACGGGCCAGGAGGGAACATAATGACATCCGTGGTAGACCGCGGGCCAAACCGTTGTGCGCCTTGGAGCCTCTGGGACTCAGCAGCCTCTTTCCCCCACGGCCCGTCACGGGGCTACCGTGGCCGCCGGGAAAATGGTGTAAACGTAGCATAACATCTGTGCAAGTAATGAATAGATTCATTCATCTGTGGCCTGACAGCTAGACAACTTCATTACACAAATAGTATTCATTATTTCATTTCAAGATGTAGAGTACTGTAGGTATGACATCGCAGTCTTGTGTTATGCTGTCAAACCTGTCTATAGCGATTACCCAAGGGAGACAGAAAAGGTGGTCTTTATTAGCAGGTGGTTTCTATAAACAGGTTCAATTACATGGAGGGAGTCAAGATCAGTGCTCTGTGTAGCAAGCTGGTCTTTATATATAGGTGGTCACTAAAGCAGGGTTTGACTGTACCATAGTAATGGTTCTTAACAACATGATCTTTGGTTAAGTCTTTTGATAGAAGATGTCAGTCAGCAGATTGCCTTTGTAGCAACTGCTGGGTCACAGATGTCACAGGCTTGCCTGACATTGATTAGAACAACCCTCGACAATGAATAACTGTGATGTCACACTTCGATACTCTATTTGCTCGGCATTCTCTACCAAGACGTGCCCACAGCACGGACTAAAAGAACTGATGCTCTATTCAATTGTATATGACATATGGGCCCGTTGCAGAAAGTCAGATCATGTGACTAGAATGTGCAAATCTGATTGGTTGAAATGCAAAAATTTTCTGACTTACAATCAATTGTAACTTACACTCAATTGAATCTCTTTCTGCAATGGGTCCCTGTTCTTGTAGTCATGCAATGGACACGTCTTGATGGAGAATGCCATTTTCTCATCATTATATGCCAGCTTGTGTGCAGTGAATGCGCATGTGAATTATTTAAATTTTGCTGCATACTAATATAATAATAACTAACACAGTGCTTGTTTTCCTGTTTTCATTTGTCCTTTGATTTTACCCTTTTGCTTGCGATTCCATTTGGATTTTTGATGACACACGGTGTATGCCTTCATTCGTTTCACTTTACTACACATGTGCACTGTTTGCATGTGTAAATATTATTAACTGTGCATTACACTTTTGATTTTCAACTGAATGTACCATGTACACTGCTTGCATGTGTTTATATCAATGACTGCACATTTCACTGTTTGATTTTTGTTTGCCTGAATGTAACAAACGGTTTTGAAAATAAATATTTAATAAATTTAACCTTTTAATATTTCTGACAATATTTGTATAAGCATGACCCCTTCTTTACCTATCCCACTCTGTCATGATTTAATGGAATATTACTGGTATTCCTGTGTATATTCGTCTGAATCTGTGTGCACCCTATCAATATCTTGTCTTTGTCCGTGGCGTTTGTTTCAAACGTGCATTGCATGCCTGTTTTTTCATGATTAACCAGAAAATCTGTTCAGTCGCTGTCGATGACAGCGTGTGACTTGGCTGCATGCACGAAGCCCTGGCACATACAGCAGCAAACCGTCAAGGTCATCTTCGATGAGTTTTACCAACAGGTAGGAGAAGGTCTTGCACGTTTGCGATTATTTCAAATCGTGCTTCATCGTGAAACCAACCTGCCCTATATATATATCACATCATTGTTTGCGAGCATATCATTTTTAGCAAGACAGATGTATGTTGTTGCAGACAGTAAGTGTCATCATCGATGAGTTCGAACAACAGGTAGGAAAGGTCTTGCATATAACAGAAAATATCATTCATCGTGGTAAAGTTTTGCAGGTTTGTGTTTTTGATAACATTGAAAGTCTTGCATGTTTTGCAGTTATTTTAACTTGTGCATCATCACCACACCAACCTGCACGTTCATAGATAAATACATCAATGTATACATGTCACACCATTGCTAGCAAGCATATTATTTTGTGAGTATAGTGTATGTTTGTTGTGGGTTTAGAGATTGTGGAGTGAAAGAGAAGAGATGCTTTAAATAATTTGTGTTTAAACAGTTTTGTCAGAATGTTTAATGTTTGTTTTTGTCCCCCTTTTCACCAACTTTCAATGGACTTTTATCTGACATGTACCTTCTCTCCTCAGTATCCGTATAATTATTTTCTTTCTAGGCAAAGTTTATATAAGATGGTATATATTGAATGTATTGAAAGACATATTCCAAGCAGATATTAGGCACGTTGTCTCTTTTAAATAATGTTAAATTGTGTATACATTTCAACTACACCCCTTATATATTTTAAACAGTGATTGTAGTAGTAAATATTCTATTTAAACAAATTCCTGAAGCACGTTATTTAACAGACTGATATATGCTTTACACATGATAGTAATAATTATTTCTTTTATATTACCCATGAGCTGAGAATTCATTATTGTAATACAATGCAAAGTTGGCCTTTTCATAACGCAAAATTGTTAGCATAAGGTTCACCATCACTTTATTATTGTTTGAAACATGCTCTAACCTCACCTTGCTCCATCCCAATATCTATACGCTCAGATAATTACCACTTTTATTGTTCCATATAATATTCTATCCCCCAAAGTTCCTTCAGTCCATACAAGTCGTACAGTTATCTTAAACTCTCTTTAATACCTATTTGTTATATGTTAAACTGCTTATAAATAGCTCAGAAAGTATTACATCATAATTTAGATTTGTGGTATGACAGAATCTGAAATCGCATCAAGAACAAACCTACTGAAGCTTAGTTTTGTCTTGTGCTAATCAGAGTTTTTAAAGAGTTTTAATTGTTCTTTATTCTTTATTAGTCTACTCAATGATTAATACTCTTGAGTGCAAGATCAAAAGCGTTTGTATGTCTGTTCGTGGTGCGATTTTTATATAGAATCATACAAATTATTATAATACTTCTTTCCATATGTTTGCGCCTTTGTCATGAATGTCTGTATTCTGCTACCTAATTCATTTTGCTGCTTTTTCACCAACTGCCTGCATTTGACTCTCTTGATATTATACTAATTTTTGACAAGGAAGAATAAAAGTAATGTTTGAGAAAATAAAGCAAATCATGATAAAAAAATAGAAATATTTTATTCGACAAGAAAAAAATTACTGATTGTGTTTATACCTTTCAAGTGTATTACTATACTATGTACATATTTATATCCCACAGTTCTTCACGCCTCCCCGTCATTACTTGCTTTTACGTCCATGCATCTTCCATACAAATTTTATTCTCACGTTGAAAAGAATATGTATGCTCATTAAGATTAAAATTACTTTCCTAAAAATGTTACAAAACTCACAGAAAGATCCGTAGAGTTTTTTGCAATGTTTTAATGGTGGTTGCATGCACATACTTTGTGCATTTTGTACTCTGAGTTTTTGTATCTTGTATTAAAGCAAAGATCCAACCAGGCTGGAACCTCAATCAGATAAAGCAAAATAACTTAGCTTCATTGGGGTTCATTATTATCTGAATGAAACCTTTTAATAACCCCTCCCTGCCCCCCCCCCCCCCCCCCCCCCACACCAACAAAAGAACGTCACTCTCTCAGTTAATAGTGCAGGCATGAATGCTGTACTGTTCGAATTGTGTTGTTGATATAATGAAAAAGGGAAAACTATGAGTACCATTATTTAAACAAAAATGCATGCTTGGCAGGTGTAAAAAGCAGCAAAGTGTTTTGTGGTGTAGTTCCACGCTTGGCTTGCAACATATAATGTAGCCATGCACTTCTAATGATTAGCCCACCATCCACATTGTATGGCCTTTGCCCTTTGACCTTTGACCTCTCATAGACACCTCATCAAGGCCATTGCCATGACTGCCTGTGACCTGGTGGCGGTGTGCAAACCGTTTGACCTGCAAAGAAAGGTCGCCTTGGAGATCTTCGAGGAGTTTTACCAACAGGTGCTGACCGCATGAAATAAGCATGATAGGCTTGAAGGAAACTAACAGTACCTAATTATAACTAAACAGTCTAACTTACACAATCTAAATGCAGTGGCCTAAATCACTTTTACATTTAATTTTCTGTAAAAATTAATTTGTTCCTCACTCATGGGATGGAATGCCATTGTTAGCTGCAAGATAATTTGAAATGCTTGGGGTCACACAAATTACTTGGTATCATTATGATGTTTAAAAAGGTAATCAAAGACTACATTATTTTAGAGGCATTATTCTGAAATTCTAGCAAGGATTAAACAAATACATTTTCTTAATTGTCCTTGGTAACTGATGACTTAAATTTAAAAATAATTTCCAAAAAAACTGCTGTAAACCTTTACAATAAGGATTTTAAACTTTAAATATTATCTAAACACAAACATGGCAGAATCATTTTTTCCCCAATTATATTTGATAAGCTTTCAAAGTTCTCCTCATATTTTCTACCCCAAAAGTGTCTTTCCAAAGTATCTGATGTGAACTCAACCTGAGCTTAATTCAATAATGGATATTATATGAATATTTAATTTCTGTACTTCAAATTTCTGTATTGAAATTGTAACCCTTTTGGAAATGTTAAGATGTGTATTAATTGTTGATTTTTCTGTGCTTAATTTGTACCCTTAGTTTAATATCATCAATACCATACCATCTATACAATTCCTAAATAACTTCTCCAAGTGCTCCAAGTCATAATTGTTACTCTTTCATGCTGAATAATCATTTGTCCTCTTTAAAATCTTTGGTACCTTTGGTGAATGGTTGTGAAGGATTCAATATTTGTTTGATATTATTAGTTTTATTATATGAATTAAATAAAAATGGCAAGATAATTAGATATAAGGGTAAAAGTGAATTCTAACTCTTGCTACTGGTACTGAACATACATTCTCAGATATGTGTAGACATATTTCAAATGTTATCCAATTTCGTACAATGGAATATTAAAGAAATTATATCACTTTGTATTTAATGCATTTTTCATAACCACATTTTATTTCCTCCAGTATATTAACAATTGCAATGCACTTGCTTTTAGATCATACAAGTTTAACACAATATAGAAATGATCCGGTGTGCGTACATATAACATCACAATTTTGAGAGTTATCTAATTAGATATAGCTTTATACTTATAGCCACGGCATTCACCTCATATATCCAAGTATTACATATCACATGCAGAGGCTTGTGTATACTTAATCTAGATTAGATAGTAATAGAGTGATGTTTATGAATAGAGTTAGTCATGAAGACTGCAATTAAATACCTTTAACAAGTAAGTCCTAACACAATCATTTTTTCAATTTATAATTTATATCATAAACAAGTTTCAAACAATTCTTTAGAACTTAGAAGTAAACAAATATTTCTGAAAAATTAATTAGGTATTAAAATTCCAAAAGCTTACTTTGCAATAGAATTTTCTTAACATTGATTTTATTGAAATAGAATTTGTAAAGGAATGTTTCTGCCTATTGTACATTACATACCAGTCAAGGTAAAGCATGTCTCCTTTCAAGATTATGAAATCCCACAGGCTGTACAAAGCCTGGTTTCTGTAAGCAGCGTTTAAAACTGATTTAATATGGTGAAGCATTTCAAACATATTGTCGGCTGAGGAAGAGAAGGGCGCCAAGTTACTTTTGCTCTTCAGAAATGGGAACCTTGTAGAATCCATTTCAACACTTGTTTTACTTTTGATAGATATTCAAAGTTTCAATTAATTAATCATTGAAGGTGCAGACTACACTATTATGGTATGAAGAACTCAATTTAGACATAAATCAACTTAACGCCTTCTCACTCTCTACTGACAATATGTTGGTAGGTTACCTACCACAGTTTACACAAACTGCATCTATATTGCTGAGTAGAAATGTCTTTGCCAGAGATGACTCCCGGGGGGGGGGGGGGGGGGGGGGGGGGGTTACTCCCAACATGACTGGCTACGCACCCGGGTCCAAAAAAAGCGTCGAAAGGGTATTATTTTCAGCTATACAGCGTCCTTGACGTTTTCCTAAAAAGGGGTGGTTTTTTCAGCACTCATTAGGAAAAATAAGAGAAAAAAGGGTACTTTTTCAGTCGCATAAGTTTTCAGCTATATGGCGTCGTTGACGTTTTCCTTATTGGACACGGGTGGGTGGCACTTTTGTATGAGAGTGACCTCCCCCCCCCCCCCCCCCCCCAGAGATGACAACCGAGCTGAAGACTTCTCTTTTTAGTAGCCATCTATGAAGTAGATCTACATGTATGTTCTAGGGCTAGTTTTCAATTAAATTCTTAATCAAAATTTAAAGATTTTATTTAATGTAAACAAATATATATATATATATAACTTTTTTTATTTAGAGCCTCTTTAAGGCTTGTTAAAGTTCATGTTCTGATTTAAATTGTTCATGGGATAATTTAGTCTATCTTGTAAATGTGAATATCGGCTGGAAGTGTCGTAAAAGGGAGTCCTATAAAGGAGGTGTATCGGATACAGAAGGAAGCTAATATCATTTAGAGAAGGGAGACAAGTATTGGGAAGGGTAGAGTGATTTAGAGTCGTGTACTATTTAACATTTTATATGTGAGGGAACCATAATTAAGAGAGGGTGAGAATGGAGTCTTGGATAGGGGGTGATGTCATATAGAGAAGGGAGTCTTTTAGAGGGGAAGGGAGTGATACCACATAGCAAAGGGAGCCTATAAAGATGGGGTCTTACATGACAGGTTGTCATTGTGGAGGGGCCCTCGGTTATAAGGGTTGGTCCTCTTTGGATACAGGGGTCCCCCAATTCCAAACATCCAGACTTATTTGTATGACATATTAACCAAGTTTGTTTATAACAACTTGATATAACAGGGTGATGAGGAGAAAGCGGTGGGGAAGAATCCCATACCAATGATGGACAGAGACAGGGCCCACGAACTTCCTGCTAACCAGGTGAGAGTATGGCAGGCATTGGTGTCAATAAACTTTAATTTTTAGTGTATAACTCATTGATGCGAGTAAAAAGATTCATAGATATTCTGCTTGCCCATAACTGATCAGAAAATTGCATTTTGAGTTGGACACAATCCCGTGTGATATACCTACTAGTTGAAATGTGAAAAATTTCAATCATAAATGAGGTAAAAGGTAAAGGATCTGTCCAAAGTAGAAAATATGTGTAGTATCAAAAGTGGTGTCAATAATATTACATCACAATTTTGAAATTGCACTTATTTGACCATTTACACAATGGAGAGGGGGGTAAGTAGAATATCCTATATTCTATACGAAATAACTGTGCTGAAGGGGCACTTGGAACACATTGCCAAATGTTCTGATCATAATATTATTATTCCAGATGACAAAATGTTATTCATCCTTCTGTTAATGATAATTCTTTGTATTGTTTAGGTGTCCTTCATCGTTGGTATCTGCCTGCCGTGCTATGACCTCCTGGCCCAGCTGGTTCCAGCTGCCAAGCCCATGTACGAAGGAGCAGCGTAAGTCAGCAACAATACACTTTTACACTGTCATCGCTCAAAAAGAAATTGGTTTAAAACTAGCCTAGCTGGGCAGTTTTGAAGTTTCATTTTATCTTCATAACCGTGTAAAACACGCACATTTTATAATAATCAATTAGCTGTAGATTATTTGCTCTGGTCAATGCAGGACTTTACTTCAAATTGTATTTTGGGGGACACTCTATTAGTATTTCAAACATTCAGTGAACTGACCAAAAATCTATAATATAAATGAAAAAGAGTGAGGAAAATAGGGTTTTTCTGGGATTCGAACCCGAGAACTCTGTATTGCTAGTTTAGACCGTTGCTCTACCTTCTGAGCCATAGAAAGCCCTAGTGCAGTGTTGTTAAAGTAGGCATTTGGTCCACTAGTTCAATCATCACCTTTTAATAGATTTTCTTTTTTGTCCAAAATTATCTAAATACACCCAAATTCATATCATAAATCCAATTGTTTGCCAATTTATTAGACAGGATAATATAGCACACATGCTTCTGTTTGTTCTTCGTTTCATCTTTTACGAATCCTTAGTAAAAACTTGCAGAACTGGTCGGCTCTCGTCGCGAAGCAGAAAGAGGAGGAGGAGGAGAAGAAGAAGAAGTTGGAGGAGACCAAGAACTTGGAAGAGCAGAAATAAAACTGAAAAAAGTGATTAAAAACAGAAAGCATTCTGTCAAAAGCTGCTGGGTGTTGCTTATAGTAACATTTCATCTAAAACTAACAGAATGCACTCAAATCTATATCATATCCCTTCGTTTGTCCCCTTGTATATGTCATAACATAGCACACGTGTCTCCATCTGTTTTCTGTTTCATTTTCTATTAACCCCTAGTAAAAACTTGCAGAAGTGGTCGGCTCTCGTTGCTAAGCAGAAAGAGGAGGAGGAGGAGAAGAAGTTGGAGGAAGCCAAGACATTGGAAGAGAAGAAATCAAACTGAAAAGTGATTAACATCAGAAAACATTCTGTCAAAAGCTGCTGGGTGTTGTTTATAGTAACATTTCATCTAAAACTAACAGAATTAATGCACTCAAATCTATATCATATCCCTTCGTTTGTCCCCTTGTATATGTCATAACATAGCACACATGTCTCCATCTGTTTCCTGTTTCATTTTCTATTAACCCCTAGTAAAAACTTGCAGAACTGGTCGGCGCTTGTCGCTAAGCAGAAGGAGGAAGAGGAGGAGAAGAAGAAGAAATTGGAGGACGCCAAGAAGGCAGAGGAAGATAAGAAATCAAACCCACCACCCCTAAAGCCCCAGGCATCGCGCACCACCAGCAAAATGGAGATTCCCAAAGAACTCCTGGACAGCGACGACGACTGAGATTCATACCCATGTGTCTGCTCAATCTTTCTTCTTTCTGTCTAACCCAATCATATCTTTATCTATCTTTCTACATGTATCTATCTATAGTAAAAAATAAACAACATTGTGGAAAAAATGCTTCTAATCCATGGTAAATTTCCTTTAATTCCATCACTCTTTACCGATTTCGATATAAGTCTTCAGAAAAGGAGTTTTAATATAAGTATTAGTATTTTCTGAAGACTTATATTGAAAGCGGTAAAAAAAAGATTGAATTAACAGAAATTTACTATGGATTAGAAGCATTTTTCAAATTTGTTTTGTTAATTTTTGACTAGGTATATACTTTTCATCAGACTTTCTTAAGTTGTCATTATTTATACGTCTATCTTTATCAATCTTTATAATTATATCTATCCATCTTTCTATCTATGTCTACATGTTGGGAGTTCCGAATTGAGATGCTAAATAAAGCAAGGAGGATAACTTTGTTATACTTTGGATGTCTCTTTTAATACTTTTATAATTTATGTTTGGTAACCAGCATAAAAAGAAAATCATACATCTATTTAAATAATGCGCTTAGCTTTTTATTGCCCACTTTGTATACATTTCCAGATTAATTTCTGTTATTGTATGTGCTCTTTGACTTGTTTGTTACACTCTGAAAAAGACAAGAGTGTTGTCGAAAATTTGGTAAATATAGGAATTTTAACGTTGGGAGAAAATGCATTATCCGCCTTACTTCATTTAGTATCTTTCTATATGTACATTATCTTTTTGTCTACCTGCACATATATTTGGGTGCATTTTTTGCAGTACAATTGTACTTAAGTGCACGGGTACATCACATGTCATTTCAATACTGTGCAATTATTGTATACTTCTATTAGTCTTTTGTAACAAGTTTAATTTGATGTTTTTTTTAACCAGAAAGTGCTATAATTGAGTGTGATGTGTGTGTTTTAATCATTGTGTTAACTTAAGATATCAAACATGTGATATCTCAGTGCCAAACTCAGTTTAAATCTATCTTTCTTATGTCACAGACTATAATTGTATAAATGAGTGTTTTATTGTGTCAAGGAAACAGCATAAGTCATGTTATATTATGATTTCAATGAAGATGAAAACAAGAGTTTTTACATTAGTTGTCATGCCCCATTATCATGCATCAGTAAGTCAAATTTAGCATAACAAGTATAATATGTCCCCTGTTCTTCAGTTAGTGTGTTCTTGATATTATTGATCGAGTTAAGATAAGGGTAAATCACCAATCAAAATCTGGTTCTGCCTCTACATTTTGATTCTTCTTGAAGATGAAATTGGTGTAGACCAAATAGCATGTTCCTACATATTAATCCCTTCCTAAAAGTACATTGTATGTACTGATTAAAAATTTTACCAAATCGGTGCCAAATTTGTGTATATTATATTAGTGAACTCCAAAAAGCATGTTTCCTATATACATAAGAATCCCTTCACAAAGGTATGTATACTAATTAAAAATTACCAAATTGGTGTGTATATCAGACCAAGAAGCATGTTTCCTACATAAGTTGTTAGGTTTAATTCCCAAAAGCTATGTACTATTAAATTCAAAATGTATTCAGAGTGTGTCAGTCTATGTTTATACATTACGATTGTGTTGACGGTGTCTTGCTTGAACTATATATATATAGGCCTTTGAATCAAGTGCCAATCATTTCTTTTGTGTTGTTTTTTCATGAGAAAATATTTTATCAAGACATTGATGTGATATTTGTATTTTGGTTGGGGGTGTGTGCTTTTTACCAGTTCCCTCATAGATCCAATTGTGCAATCCTAATAGAGTTGACCCCTTGAGTGCCCGTGTTGTATATATCTGCACCACGCAATTAATACACACAAATGCCATAGAGCTGTAAAATCCTGTTGGTCCCTTTGGGTCCCTTTGGGTCCCATATAGTCATCTAATAATAATTGACGTCAGGCAAAATGGAAACACTCCCACCTAGCTGGTTGCTTAAATATATCTGAATATCTAATTCTAAATTTCCTATGTGAAAAAACTCTCCTACCTTTTTTTAATACAAACGTGATCGAACCAGTCTAAATTAAAATCTCTGATGTGAAAGGGGGTGTTTGGCAGATTTGACTGTATTACATTTACATAAATTACAGTATTCTCATCTTTTTTTAGATATAATAATTATACTAATTATGGTGGCTATATTTGTATGTAGCACACATTCTGTCTTACAACACTTGCGGCACATAATTAATATCTTGTTGAACCGTGCCCTTATTCAAGAAGTCCTGCTTATTTCAACAGTTTCATGTTGAGTCTGTTTTAGATCAGGGCCCATAATGCAACATGTGACATTTTGAGTTGCAAAATACATGTAGGATATATTTTGGCGAAGGGATATGACAAGATGTTTGTTTGTGTACTTAAAATCTTGAAAAAGGGGCGTTTCTGTAAATTTGTACTCAAAGTAAAAAAAAACTTAATGACAATATAAGTCATTAATTTGATCCTTTGTTCTAACAAATTGGTCAATAATTGGCAAAGATATGATTGTTTCAATCAGTTGACCACTATTAAAGAGAGGTTTATGTACATAAAATTAAATTTAATACTGTATAACAAGGAAATAAATTTAAACATATTTCAGGGAGCTACTTTTTCAATCTAATGGATATCACAAAATATTTCACATAATACACTATGGTAATTTTAGGGGCTACTGCAGTCCTACTGATTTTAGGGGGCTATTTTGAAAATTATGGGGCAAAGTCGCCCTCAGCCCACGTGTACATCCTACCCTGCTGTATCATGAATAATAAATTATGAAGACTTCTATTATTAGTTATTGGTGGGGGGAGTGGTCATGATATCATAATGGATGAATCTATACCATTCATGTTTTTACAATGTTCATATTGAATTTTTACTCTTGACTGTATGTATGCTGTTTTCTATAATGTATTCTTCTCGTGGTCATTTTTTCAATCTTTTTCGTTTCATTTATTTCACTTACTTAGATTATGTGAGTTTCATGATAACATGCCAATGGTAGCTATATGTATTCACATAGTGAAGTTTCTTAAAAAATAATAATTATTTGATTGATCTGTAAAAACATGTTGATTTTGTTTGTATATAATGCTAGAAGCAAGGTGATAATATCTGCTGAAGCAATACTTGAAATATTTGTAAATAAACAGTATTATATAGTCATGTTCTTAATAATTGTATAGAAAATTATTATAGTATTTTAATGTATTTTTATGATGCATAGAAAATATATTACGATTGAAAATATTTGAAGTATAAATGATGTGTAAAATGATGTGATGTTAGATACAAACTATCAAAAATATTTTTGCACCATGTTGCATTTTCTTTGAAAACTATTTTACTTTGATTTTGTTTATTGATTTGAAAACTAAATAAGCCTAGCAGACTGTACGTATATGTACATTTCTAAACAAAAGTAAGAGTTGAATAAAATAGCAGCCCAGATTTACTGTATTAGCAAGTATATTGCTATTTGACTCAAAAGTCACTTCAAAATATGTAAAGAAGACTCAGATAATAATAATGATGTGAGAAGATATGTGTTGGGTTCTTGATTCTACAGATAATTAACCTCCTCTAGTCTATTGGAAGGTCCAGGCATAGTGTCACAGTGTGAATACACTGTTTCATATTGTTAAAGGGATATCTGTAAAGTGTCAGATATTGCACAAAATGACATTTGAGACTTCAATCCTATATCAATATCATTGTAAAATACAATTGAAAGATTTCTGAAAGTTTGAAAGAAAACGAACACTGTTTACCTAGTGAAAAAAACGAATATTGAGTTCTTATTTTATCACCGAATACTGATGGCCTGCCGTAGATTTGTCGCAGTAATAATCATCCGTTTGAAGATATCCGCACCCGTGTATGTTTACAGACGGTACAGAATTCACGGTACGCTCGGCTCAAAGTTCAGTCGGGTCGGGAAGGTTTCCCACGCGCGCTGGCCGGACGTGTTCAGCTATCGCTTTTGAAATAATGATTTTCAATGATAATTATCTTCATACTAAAGGGACATTTGAAAAAAATCTAACCCTATTCTTCCTTTACCATAAGCTAAACAACACGGCAAAAGAGAAACGAGGAAGCTCCAAGTATTTTTCGTGGAGTTAGACACTTTACAGGCATGCCTTTAACAGTGCATGTACATGTTTTATAATTGGCCATGTTAAATTGCAGCATTTTCATCGTGTCGGCGCATTGCAGTGTGATTGATCACACTATTCAGCACATGGTGTATTACAGTGTGTTCACCGTGTGGTCCATATGTCCATATTGTGAAACATACACACTGTGGTCCAGTCATTGCAATGTGATACAAAATGTATTCACACTGTGGTCCACATTGTGAATCAGTGTGTTCACATTACATGTGGTCCACATTGTGATAGTGTTTCCACACTGTGGTCCACATTGTGAAACAGTGTGTTCACACTGTTTCACATTGTGAAACAGTGTGTTCACACTGTGTTCCACATTGTGAAACACAGTTGTTTACACTATACATGTATATCCGTATTGTGGAAGTGTGTTCACATTGTGAAACGGTGTGTTCACACCACATGCTAGTGACCATTTATGCTGTACTATATGACTGAAATGTCAAGCAGCCCTTTGTCCCAATGCCTTACCAGAAAGAGGGATTTATCGGACAATTCTGAAAAGATACAATTCTGAAAAGATACAATTGGGCTAGTTAAATTCCACAGGTGTGAAAATAAGTCTTACTGGTTACTGGTAATTTCTGTCTTTAGCCAGACATTATAAAGTTATGCCACTGATGAGAATACGGGCCTTTTGTGTTTATTGCAGCCCTATGTTCTGCAGTCTCTTCTCTTGTACATAACGTTGACAAAACGCACATTTTGAATTATTGGCAGGAGACTTGCCTACATGTATGTTCATAAGCTTTTCCGCGTGTATGATACATTTTGTGTAATAGAACTGGTTTCTCTTTCAATATACATGTAAATGACTTGTATATACTATTGTAATGTACATTCTATTCAGATAATATACATAGAAAAGTCATAGAAGAATTACAATGATTATTTTGTAATAAATGTGTTTTGAACATGTTTGTAACTAGATGAGATTATACAGAAGTATGGAAGTAAATGCGTATAATAAATATATGACCATATTACTGGTATAATGTGGCCTTCTGCTACACTGAGTATATATTATTATACTGTGACAAGCTTGCAGGAATAAAGCCCACTGACTATATTGTTAATTGGAACTTAATTTCTACACCAGTGTTTCATTTGTGTTTCCAAAGCAGAGGCGTCGATTGTTTGCAATCCCTCCCCCCCCCCCCCCCCCCCCCCCCCATTCGGTGCTTTGCCCCATTCATCATAGACATTGGCTGGAATTCACAAAGGAGGTTAACATAAACCGTGGTTTAAACCATGGTCTACACTCTATATCTATGAAGTGCCGCTTGTAGACATGTGAACAAATTGCTAATTTCTAATGATAGTGCTAATGATTAGTGCTTGCTAACCTTGAGAAGACAGACATTCATTTGGTGCCTTTAGCCAGGGCTCGGCACTAGCACTTGCCCTATAATTGCCCAGGGCAAATTTTCAAATGTAAGAGAAAAACTAAATTTTGTATGTGTAAATCTAATCTAGAAGTACAAGGGCAAATTAATTTTCTGTTTGGGCAAGTAAAATTTGAAGATTTATGATTTTACTTGCCTGAACAGGCCAGTACAGAAAAAGGTTAGTGTGGAGGTTTGCTTTAGCAATAAGCATCAACATTCTTAACAAGTGAAGTACGGAGAGTGCATGTAGACCATGGTTAACATAAACCTCTTTTGTAAATTCCAGCCACTATGTTTCAATAGTTCTCAATATAGATAAAAACATATTCTGTGAATATGATTTGATAATTTTAACTGGTATCAAGTCTTTTTGTACAATAATTATCAGTGTTATGCACACAGTGATTTTAGTGGTAATTAAAAGTTGACTACGGTATATGGGACAAAATGTAATGAGCTTGGACTTGCCCCCAAATGTTATGAGATCAGGGGGGTGTCACATAAAAGAGTTGCCATTAATCGTAAAGTTTATTGCAAGTCAGAAAATATGCACATTTGAGCCAATCAGATTTGCTCATTTTCTGACTTGCGATTAATCGCAATTCTTTATGCAACGACCTCCAGTGCAATTAATAAACATAACAAAAAGTGATTTTATGATGATAAATCCAACAAAAGAATATTTCTTTAATAAAGTGTGGAAGTAGAGATTAGCACTAAACACAAATTAAAGACAAAATGATGACATACAATAATGTCTTCAATACGGTTTAATCATACTGAGATATTCAAACTGCATTGTTACAAAAATGGCTAGAAAAACTTTTTTTTTTCACAAATAATAATTTACTTATTCAATCACATGTGTTATTTCACACAATAAACAGATATGATTTTGTTTTAATCTGGTAATTTTGTTTAAATCAAGGTATGCATATATCTTTCTTTTTTTAAACTTCACTTGGCATCTTTTAAGTGTTGTACAGTGAGGCCTCATTATATCAAGCACCTGTTGCCCATTGAATTTACATCGTTATATCAGATATCTTGTATCGCGGCTTTAACCATTCTGAGAGTGTGTCTGCTATGATTCAACAACTTCAATGGAGTACACTGGAAAGACGCAGACACATCTCCTGCCTTAGCCTCCTCTACAAAATTCAGAATGGCATGGTAGCAATTACACCTGACCAACTCCTCACACCAATGGCCCCAAGCATCACCAGACAATACCACCCAAATAAGCTCAAGCATATACATACTCGAACTCAGCTTTACCAGAACTCCTACTTCCCACAAACTGTAACAGCATGGAATGCGCTCCCCAATAATATCTTGGCTTCTACATCACTAGGAGCCTTTGCGGGAGCAGTTTCCTCAATCGGCAATTAATGGGACACCTCACCGGTTCCCCTCGACTCTACGTCCTGACTGATGGACCCTGTCGAGTACCCAAGTAGAAGTAGAAGTAACATAATAAAATACATAGGGTCATGTGTCGTGAACTCGCCTCCCAAATAGGGTGGCACCGTTAACATTTTGGGATTTTTTGCAAACTTTTTCTTAATTTTTTTCAAAACTACAAAACCCTTCCTAACAAATTTGGTATCATTTTAAAGAACTACCAGAATGCTATCTTCAAAGGTCTACCTCTTTCCAAAATGGAGATACAGCTATTTGAAGGTTGGAGCAAGAGGGTGGCACAGGAAGCGGTGCCCCTGTACAAAGTCTATGGGAAAATGCCTCTCAAAGTGCAATTTTTCCTAAAACGTCAATAACTTTGTGAAAACTGGATGTATAGCAACAATGTTGGTATCAAATGAAAGCTAAAACATTGAACTTCAATGTCAAATGATTGAAAAGTGTCTTTGCCAAATCAAATTTTGATTAAATCAACACAAACAAAGAAAATTACGGGTTTCCTGTACAGACTCAATGGGGGCACAATCTTGACCGATACATTTGGTGAATTCTTGGTAAAAACTTTAATATCTTAAAAAATAGAAGGTTTCAGAAAACAAATTTGGTATCAAATGAAAGCTTACTTATCAAACTGTATTATGGCTCATCATATTTAGGCTTTACTCTATATTCCATTCATCTAGTGACTCCTACTTACTGAAAATTAATGATTATTTAAATTTGTTTTAAATAAAGTATGAATGAAAAAATCTCTTGTAAAATAATAATTTACCCCATACAATATTATATTGCTGTAAAGGTCTAAGTCTGCTCTGCAAGAAAACATTATAATTTCTTTTCTAGAGCTACTTTAGAAAAAGTTGTCAGGAAATTATTGCCAAAATTGTAAACAAAATTTAATGTTTTGGTTAATATGAATAATTACCTGTACACCCAGTGTTAATTTTGAGTGCATATTTGGGTTCCTTGGAAAAATTTCCTTTCAGAAAATGTATACCGTATTTGTCGGTGTATTAACCGCTCCGGTGTATTAACCGCACCCCTAAAAAAAAAAAAAAAAAAAAAAGTGTGGTTAATAAATGTACGTTCGTATATTAACCGCACCCCCTTTTTTTTTCTTTTTTTTTTGAAAAAAGGTGCGGTTAATACACCAGCAAATACGGTAGTTTTGATAGGGTAGGGGGTCTTCCTCAGAAAATATTTGCTCTCAACTCTAACATTGTCCCGCAGAAGCCCAAAATGGCATGTAACGCAAAAGGAGGCGACCTCACGACGCATGACCATAGAACTTGGACCTGTGAAATTACCTCCCCATATCAGATACCTCGTTATTACACGGCTCGTTATAAATAGGTTCCACTGTACTACCCTCATCCTAACAGCACAGCCTCATTCACAGAAGTTCACCATGGTCATCTCAATACTTTTTAAGATCAAAATGGAAGAAAATAAATTACACTCTGGATATATGCCAGACAATGTCGCAAAAGCAAATATGCCATGCGCAGAATAAAGCCTGGAAAAAAACAATTTCCATAGGATTTGTACACAAATCACAAAACTTAGCGATTTTCGGGCCGACGGTCACTTACAAAAGGTCACGTGACTTTAGAACGGTATACCGGGTCGTCGCAAATTTGGTCTCAAAAGTTGCGCAAGACTTCAATGAAAAAACTCATGAAGTCGCGTGGCAATACCTGCGTGCGTTGCGGAATTATCGCGCAAAAGTCAAGGGGGGGTGTCCATTTGTCCAAATCTGTAATTTCCCTCAAATCTTGCTTTCCTCCCTCTACCTCCATGGATTGCTCAATCAATAGTAGCAGTCCAGGACATTCTCTTCATGGTCTTTTGTAGCCTATCTAATAGGCATCGTGCTGTCTGGCAGGTTCTACCGGCAGTGTACTAACCGCGATATGCCTAGTTTGAGCGTGCAGCGCGAAGCCTATCGTCAGTCATGAACGTGAAAAGTTTTTATTTTCTTTATTTGCATTGATTTACATTGATTCTTCGTACGAATTCTACGAACCCCCTGCGAAGCTATTTCATGAATATTTATGTAACATGGACCAAAATAGGCCAATGAGCGATGAGGCTGTAACGTCATATGAACTCTGTAGTACATGCAGTGCATGCAGTTCATGCAGTGGCCAGAGAACTCGCAGTCACACACAGTCACACACAATCTCACACAGCACAGTGCGCCATGCATGCGCTATGCGACGTCTCTCTCTTCCTCTCTCTCTCTCTCTCTCACACAATTTATCTCTGACTACGGGAACTGGTTGGTCTGAGTGCAAAGTTTATGGCGATTTCAGAATCATGAAGGGAATGGGTTAAAGTTTAGGCCATAAATTGAGGTCGGTACGTTACTTCACGTCATACATACAATAAACATATATGAATAATGATGAGTAAATGACTGATGATAGGCGGATGCGCTCCGCGCATCGGGTTCGAGATCACTGGTTTTTCGTCTCCATAACGCGATTAGTACTTGCCAGAAAGCTCAGACGCCTATCGGATAGGCTAGGTCTTTTGCTGTGACTACTTTCACCATCGTCAAAAACACAAGTCCCTCCACATGTTCTACCTCTCTCTCTGCATCAACCGGTTTGTACAATTCAGGCACTAGTTGCAGCAGTCCAGGATGTTCTCTTAAAAATCCTCTGCTGCAGCTACTATTATAATTAACAACTGACACTAACAGCACCAGTCACTCAACACTCTATTCCTTTCTCTGGCTATTTGTACTGTCTGTTTAGACACTAGTAGCAGTCCAGGAGATTCTCGTCATGGTCTTCTGCTGCGGCTACAATATCCATCATCAAAGATACAGGTCCCTCCACATTGTCTTCCTCTCTGTGCCTCAATCGACTAGTCCAGTTTGTGCTGAACAACTGAACAATCGGGGGGAAGGACGGGTCCCGAGGGCTGTCACCGCTTTCCTTTCCTGGAGGATCACCTTGTCCAATCTCTCTGTCAGTGGCTGATGTTGTTGAGGACTGCTGCGAATCACTGCTAACAATGTCCTTGCCCTCAGAAGCACATGTCTGCATTTCAAAGTCGAGGTCACTTGTTCCAGACGTACTCTGTAGAGGTTCAAGAGTGTCTTTGAGCTGCTGCAACATCAGAAACGCTTTATAGTTCACGCTGGTGTCCTCATCTTCACTGGCTTCAAACAGCATCTTCAGGCACCCAGTCCCCAGAAGAAAACTGAAGCTGTCTTTCAGCCTCTGTGGTCCATCACATCCTTTCAGCTGCTGTGTTCTATCAGATCCTGAAGGCACTTCAATCGTCTTGTCCAATGCCATCATACCCTCACCACTTGGAGCTTTGTTCGCATCATGAACCATATTTATACTCGAGTCCAAACACTGTTTCTTATCTTCTGCAAGCTGTCCGTTGTCTTGGCATGCTGCATCCACATTGGCACGACTGAAGCCGGGTATATTGTCCATCATCAGTGTCTCCAGGAAGCTCAGGGCAGCAATCTTAACTTCCCAGTCGAAGTCCTGAACTGCAGAGGCAATGACCTGCAATACCTTTGCACCAATGTCGGACTGATTTTGGGAGAGACAACCATCACCTTGTACAGTCTGCTGCGGATCTGAACCGTTTTGACCAACCTGTTTATCATCATCATCATTATCAGGTTGAAGTGTTGACTTTTCCTGTCCATCTTGACATTCACTGCTACCAGAGGGATCAACAGGGTCAAGTCCATCTGCTTTGGTTTGACCACTGGAGACATCCTGTACACGAATCCTGGATGATGCCAAGGGTCTAGAAGATGCCACATCCTTGGTGATCCCAGATGAAGCCAAGTCATTGGTGATCCTAGACACGTGGGACTGGACACCGCGCCTCAGCCAAGACCCTTCCTCCTTTAGAAGAGTCAGGATGCAGTTCATGGCAGCCCTTCGAGCAAAGGCCTCACTGTCAGAACAGATGATGTCTGCAATTTGGTTTAGGACATCAAGCTTAAATAAGAGGAAAACAATCAAATAAAAAAAAATTTAACATGTAATAAACTTTTTTTAAAGTTGGATAGACATAGTTTATAGGATACCTGCAAGCAAATGTAGGCTACAGCTGTTTTTGATTATGTTTTACAAGATTCTTCTGAAGTGAAGAAAAGATTAACCCCTTGACCACGGGAACCGAGGGGGTTGTGTACAAAGTCTATGGGGATTTCATAAACTCGTAGGGAACGGGTTAACATAATTTCCAAGTCTACAATGTATCCAAATATAAATGTACGATACAGATATAGCACAAAAGAAAATGAGCAAATAAAATTGGGCTTCGAAGAAATTGAATAGGTGGACTTGACGTAACTCACCTGTGTAATGTGTGCTCCCCTTAGCACGTCTTCCCACAATGCCTTGTTCCCTATGAGAACAGGAAGTGCCTGCAGACTGGTGGCTCTGACGTAGCTCTCTCCATCGACGAGGCTCTCCCACAGCCTCTTGTGAAGGTTGTTTGACTCCAACCATACATTCACCTTGTCTGCAAAGTACACAAAATACATTTTAAGAATACTTTAAGAATATACTAGACAAATTGCAAGGGACCATTTATTGTTAATGGAATAATATGACTGATACACACACAGCTGATGCCTGAAGACTTGTGGCTCTGACGTAGCTCTCTCCGTCGACTAGGCTCTCCCACAGCCTCTTATGAAGGTTGTTCAACCCCAGCCAGTCATTCACCTTGTCTGCAACGTACACAAATTAAAGATCCTTTTCTTATGCTGCTTCTTTCTTATGGAACAATCTTTCCCTCAATATCCGCACTTCTCACAATGTTGATACTTTTGAATCAAGGTTAAAAACTCATCTCTTTAAGTTAGCCTTTTCTGATCGTTCATTTTTTGTACATTGTGTGTTTATATACCCTAAAATTTAGTTTTGTTAATTTTGTTAATTTTATGTAAATATGTTTATAAGCGCTTGGAGGCTCTTTGCAATATACGCTATATAAATCTCTATTATTATTATCATTATTATTATTATTATTATTATTATTATTATAATATAAAGAGTAGCGAGAATATACTAGACAAATTGCTAGGGACCATTGTTATTATGGCAAAATGGGACTTACGAGACAAACAGCCAATTATTGAATCCATGATTATCCACACATGCATATGTGGCCAGTAAACATGGTGGTCTTAACCCTATCTGTGTCATATAGCACTGTTGCCAATGTCAGGCATATTTATGGTGATTACAGTGTCAAGTTGATTGATAATTTTTTAACACTTCCTTCAAAGCTTTCCCAACACGTCATATATCATTTTGAAGCTTACGGTATACTCTCGCGTTTTCTATCTTTTTTTGATAAATAGCGCCCTCATTATTGAGTAGGGCGCCCTCTCTAAGCCATGCAATACAAATTTCAAAATCAAATCTGCACCTGACCACAGCATTTTATCATATAATGAGTAACAAAACATAATACATTTTTACATACACATTGTAGCATATACATTTATCTTTCTGGGGAAAAAAAGTTGGTCTTCATATGATGTTTGATGGCATTTTTATCGCCAAAATTGTGCGTCGATGTCACATATGAAATATTGCGAAAATATGATTATGCAGCATATTTATTCTGCCTTGGACCGTCTATAGTTAGGTTTTATACAATTTTCTGTAAGATATGTCATGTATTGGTTATATAATTTTGAACGTATATTATATTCATACATTTTAAAATCAGTTTTATGTAGAGCGCCCTCATTGTAATAATTTGTAGGGATAAAAGGTACAATTTTCTGGTGTACGCAAAGGCACAATACCAACAAAATCTTCCACGACCACGACTTCGACTTCGATCAATTCGAGTGGGAATAAAAAATTAATTGTGAATGATCTGTAGTCTGCAGATAGAAAATAATTATCAATAATCACACTCCCAGTCAATTATTTGGTTTTTCTTCTAGTGATATTATGGGGAAGTTACTGAGCAAAACACAAAATGATAACAATAATGTTGGCGAAACTTCCAGCTTCGATCAACACTCAACGGGAATCCCCGACATCGCGCGCCTGGCCAGTCGGCCTGGCGTCAACTTAGCTTACTGCCTAGCGCCCTAGCGACCTAGCTAGATGTACGAGAATCTCACGAAAATATCGTATTATTCAGACAATTTTATTTCTGTGTCCGTGTCTGTATGGTGATGACGTTTGATATCGATGTAGTAATCATCAGTTACCAAAAATATCTTGATAAATGCCGATTCTAGGTTGATAAATGGCTCCTCGTCCTCCGTTGAAACACTCATTCTTGGTTCCGAGAACTTCCAAAGTTAGCTCAAAATCACTGTAAATCATGTACTGAAAATATCGCATGACAATAGCGACCACGTTGACACATACGAGTAGCGCATCGCACGTAGCGCATACGTCACTTATATACACATACTCATCACTCATACACACACGTATCGATACAACCACTTCCGGGCTGATTCACGTAACTAAAAAACAGATCAAAACCAAACCAAACAAGGGGAAAAAGAAACAAGCATTGTGATTGGACAACAAAAATAGAGACTTTATCTTTTACATCATCCGTTGCCATACTTCTCGACCAATCACAGTTGAGCTTACAGCACATGACCTGACTCAGTAAGCATGCAAAAGCTTGTCAAAGTGTGGGCCGATTATATCGGCCCAAACGTTCTGGTGGCGGAACCTGGGCCGATTAAATCGGCCCGTGACACTGGGAGGGCTCACTGTCAAAACAAATCAGATTGCATCATGGACTTACAAGTACATGTATATGCCATAGAACAACTTCAATTGAATTCAAATCAATATTTTATTGGTCCAATTCAATGGAAAATTGTTTTGGGTTCACAATATCACAACTGATAATAATTAATCGGTTCATATAATAAAAACATCTGTATATCAACTTATTATGACAAAAAGTCATGAGTTTGTGTAAGCAGGCTATAGCAGAATCTCTGATTTCCCATTCCATGTTATACACGCAATTCCGAAGGGCATTTTCAAGCTCTCTGATTAGAGTGGTCTATGAGCTAGACCAACAATCATCCATCCCCACCTCTTTGGATAAGAATAGTTAATTCACCAACTCTAACCTGATTTCTTGTCCAGAAGTTGGTGCACACAAGCGATGGCAGAATCTTTGACCTCCCATTCCATGTTGCACATGCATTTCTGAATGGCATATACCAGGTCTTTATTTAGAGCTTAGTTTGAACTAAATTATTCATCAACAATTTAATCCTCATTAGATTTGGATCATTTATTCAACAATTCTCACCTGATTTCTTGTCCAGAAGTTGGTGTACGCAAGTGATGGCGGAATCTCTGACCTCCCATTCCATGTTCCACATGCTTCTGTAGTACATATCCCAGGTCTTTGTTTAGAGTGGTGTATGAGATATACCATTTATCAACAATGCCTCCTCTTCAAGTAAGAATGACTTATTCCACAATTCTTACCTGATTTCTTGTCCAGAAGTTGATGGACGCAGGCAATGGCGGAATCTCTGATCTCCCACTCCATATTACACATGCATTTCTGAAGGGCATATCCCAGGTCTTTGTTTAGAGCTTAGTTTGAACTAAATTATTCATCAACAATTTAATCCTCTTTAGATGAGGATCATTTATTCACCAACTCTCACCTGATTTCTTGTCCAGGAGTTGGTGCACGCAAGCGATGGCGGAATCTCTGACCTCCCATTCCATGTTGCACATGCATTTCTGTAGGGCGTATCCCAGGCCTTTGCTTAGAGTGATATTGCTCTCATCTTCAGATGGAATGGCAAAGGCAAGAAGGTCTGCAAACATGTTGAGGATCTTCATCAGGATCTGCAACGAAAATAAACAAAACATTAACTAGATGGATCTTCTACTGCGCGAGGGATGCCTCCGCCATTGTGCGATATTCATAAGAAGCCAGTAGGCTTCCCCTGAATTGATTTTCTTAATTCAGGTTTTATTGTAAACGTGTTCAACCGGTTCTTGATTACATGCTATCGGTGCATGTATTATTATTATTTTATTCGGCAAATCAAGTATACAAAAGAAGTTTAACAAAGTGCAGAAATTGCAACCACTGGAATGCCAGGGCTTGGAAAAAAATAACTGAATAACTGTGGCTAAAAGCCTTCCGTCCCAACCTTCCGTCCCAATTCCAGTGGTTGCTAACAGAATGGTGACAAATCAACAAGTATAAACAATGGATAATGTGAAACGTTTAAAACATCATAAAGACTAATCTAACACTAATTAATAACCTTAAATACCTCAAATAAACATGCATAAAAAGATAAATACATGCAACAAGAGTATTAAGTGTTCAAATAGAGAGTGAGAGAGAGGGGGAGTGATGAGAAATGAAATGAAAGAAAAGGACGGGGGAAGAGAAGAGGGAGGAAGACGTGTGGAATGCTTAGAGAGGAAATAAGGATGCAATAAGTATTCATAATCATATAAAGTAAATATGCACGATGAAATGCTAAAGTAGGACATAAAACATTTTCTATCACTAAACATCTATCTTAAAAAAACAATGGGTTATTAAACACATTAAACATCAATAATAATCATTATAAATCTGCCCATTGAAATACAATAATAATTTTTGACATAAGGCACATAATATAAACACAATTGTTGAACATGTTGAAGGTGGTGTCGCAATCTAGCGAGCCACGTGGACACGGGGGCCACCCCCGAACACAAATCCAACGGAAGCTCATCCCATAAGCGCGGGAAAGTATGAATGGCTGAGCAATGCAACCGCTGGGTTCGCGCCCGGAGGTGGACGAGCTTCGCTGTGTCCACGTGTCTGCCACGTCAAAGTTAATAAGCCCGAACAATGCTTTAACATAAGTAAATAAACAGCACTTTTTCTCATTTCCAATGGATACCATTTAAGAATATTGAATCTATGTTCGTATGACATTACTTGTCTACGTTGTCAACTTAGTTGCAGAGGCATTACAACGGTATTTCTTGTGAGAATACTATAGTAAATTTGTATACACCAGGTTTTTGTTTATAGGTTTATATAGCTCCTGACTAGCACGATATCTTCTTTTGGGGGAAACCACCATGATAAGAGGTTCTATAAGCATAGCCAAAATAAACCGGCCTGATTAGGGTTAACAGAAGATGTCCAATCATAGATGAAAGACAACTTACCCTACTTTCTGCATCAGGATTCTTGAAGATTGAATTCAAGATCTCCAGGAGTGCCCAAATGTCAGACTTGGAAGAATTCACTGTAAACCAAAATGATACAAAATAAGTGCACTCTGTAATCTTTGAAGGTTTCCATTGCAAAGGATATCTTGAAGAAAACACAATGTAAAACATTCATTCTGGGTAAAGTAAAGTGGTGGTTCCAGGAAGGTGGTTCCAGGAATGTGGTTCCAGGAATTAAACTTTTTGTTTTGCAAGTCAAATGTGACAATTCCTGATTTTACTTGCCTGAATGGGCAAGTAGATTATAAAGTTAGTGTGGAGGCTTGTGATAATGTCACAATATGTGACCGGCTATAGCAAAACCCTGCACTTGTCGGTAGTTCATGTTTTGAAGATATGGGCTTTTTAACCCTATCCTAACTGGGGGTGGGGGTCAATTTGACCCCCCCCCCCCCCTCGACTTTTAGCACGATAATTCCATAACGCGCGCAGATATTGCCGCGCGACTTCATGAGTTTTTTTCATTCAAGTCTTGCGCAACTTTTGAGACCAAATTTGCGATGACCAGATATACCGTTCTAAAGTCACGTGACCTTTCGTAAGTGATCGTCGGCCCAAAAATCGCTAAATTGTGTGATTTGTGTACAAATCCTATGGAAATTGATTTTTTCCTAGAATACACAAAACTTTCATTATTTTTCATTCTAATCACTGCAATCATTTAATTTTGGGCTAAAAATGGTTGGATAATGGTCAATAATTTATTCCATTGAAAAAACAATAAAAAACATAAGTCGAAAAAACAAAGAAATTCATAAGAAATTCCAAAAACAAAGAAATACATAAAGACAATTGGCTATTGCAATTTGTAATGTTGAAAACCTGTCAATTAAGTCATAAAGAATATTCATGCACAAAATAAGCATATTCTGAGCAATATTTAGTGATTTACAGACAAAAAGAGGATTTCTGCATAAATTAGCGTACTTCGGTAATGAATATGCGCATAATTTGCATATTTAACATTGGATCATTTAAACGAAAACATGAACGCGTCGTTAATACTTCAATATACCTCCATGCAAAATTTCACGTGAATCGGACAACCGGTCTTCGAGATCTTAGGCGGGGGGGGGGGGGGGTCAACCCCCCCATTAAAAACCTGGTCTGAAATAGCCCAGTTAGAATAGGGTTAAAGGTAGGCTGAAATCCCGGCTTTGATTCAGGTTTATAGCTTTGAATATGTGCCTATATTGATATACCACATTCTTTTTTTCAAAAAAATCCTTAAGTTGGGCAAAAAAGGAAAATTTCATGCAAATTTTTGGCTCTTTTTCGTGTCCGCATTCCATACTCCTAAAAAAGTTATTTATAGCGGAGCGATGAGCTCATCGAGTCATGACATCACATATAGACCAAACTACGGAAGTACGAGAATTGTCTGCAACGGGGTTCAATGCAAAAACTTTGACTTGCTAGTAAAACAAACTCGTATGTGTCGCCTGTGATCCTGCTCTCCTAGTGAAGAGATTTAACTTTACACCAACAAAATTGTCATTTTATTTGATAACGAGGGTCCTTCTCGTAAAAGTTACCATAATTTCAAAGTGATAAATCCAGCAGTGACATCACAATCCTCCTGCAGCCAATCAGAGACCTGTATGGAGGAAGGGACTGTCCGATTGGTTCCATGTAAAACACAACATAATGACTGGCTTCAATAGTTCACCTTTGACTGCACTGTGTGATAAATCCAGCAGTGACATCACAATCCTCCTGCAGCCAATCAGTGAGCTGTATGGAGGAAGCAGGCCCTCTGATTGGTCCCCCGACATTGGAGCCACCGTCACAGCCTGCAGGAAAAGGACAGCTGTGTGCAGCACATCACAACCGCACAACGTCTGCAGATTGTGGTTCTATAGAAATGATAGAAAAGGGGGAGGGGTTTAATACATGGGGTATTTTTAGGACTTACATGTACATATCTCCTGCTTTTCTAAACCATATAAATAGATTTGAACATTTTTTCATACATTACTCACTGCATTGTACTGTACCTTTATAGATGATTTTCTGCACTCGCAAAACAAAAAAAAAGACCAAAAATGGGGAATCAACCATTGGACACATCAAACTTTTGTTCAAATGGAATAACGAAACATAAATGCACTTTCAACGAACTACAAGACAGAAATCTAACATAAACTGTATTAAAAAGAAGATATAACAAAAACTGCACTGTTATCATTAATGAAATATATCAGAGAATGATACATGCCATTCACATCCAAGCTATCATATTGCCATGAGGTCTGATCGTTTTGCACAAAAAATCTTCAAATATAATATATATTATTATTAGCGATGCTCAACTTCAGGCCACCTAATTCCACTAATGATAAATTCAACTGGCCCAAAAGGGCAACCAAATATAACCCGTTTTTCTTGTTTGTGGCCACTCGAATTTGAAAAATCTTGTTCCTACATGCCCGCCAGGGCCAAAAAGCATATCAAATTTATTCTAGCATTGTTAGGGGCCATCTACAAAGTGCGTATGCAAATTATTGTCCTAAATTGACCCCCCCCCCCCTCCCCCCCTGTATGCACTTTTTATGCACGTGGTTGAATGTAGCGTACGCATCAGCGTGAACCCCCCCCCCCCCCCTCCCCCCTCTTGGTTGTACATACTTTGTAGATGGCCCCTTATTAGATTGACTTTACCTCCTTTACAAGGTCGTGAAGTGACGACAAGGAGGTTGAGAGGAACGGCAAAGCAGCCTTGCCATCACCCATCAGTCCTCTCAGATCAGTCAGTGTTTCATCATCCAGCACCACATCGAATGGAGACGAGAGTTTCTCCCCAAGAACAATTGTCACAGGGCTTGCGATCACTGCAACACATCTGCATGCAGCATTATTGACGTCTCCTTTTGACCTGTGATGTTAGAAAAAAGGACCAAGTTTACTTAAATAAAACCTCAAGGACCACATTGCTCGAGCTGAACTTCCCACCCCCAATAACAACCCCTCTCCCATACAGCAAGGCACCTTTAAGTGCACTGCCGACAGATGCATTGTGTGTCAGGTACATATCCATCAGGATGATACCTTCACCAGCCACTCCAACAACATCTCTCACCATACCAAGGGCCACATCACATGCACCACCACCAATGTTGTATATCTTATCACGTGCAGAGTCTGTGGCATGCAGTACGTAGGCGAAACCAGGAACACCCTCAAGAGACGCTTTTACGGACACAGATCCACCATCCACACCTCCAAACATGATGCCCCAGTTGGCAACCACTTCAACCTACCTAATCACTCCATTTCTGACATGATTCTACAGGGAATAGAATCTCTAGGTAACCGCCCGGACACACTCCGCTCCAGCAGAGAGAAGTATTGGATAAGACGTCTCTGCACCATTCATCCCCGTGGTCTCAACATCCAAGAAGGCAGTGATTAACCTTTGCATCTCTCCCCTTCATCGTCTGCACCACCATTTGTTTGTTTTCACCCCCCATATCGATACTTTACTTTGTTCCACATACTATTCTAATTCTTATTTCCCATTTTATTTTCCCCATATATTCATTTTAGTTTCCTTTGAGATTACATTATATGTGACCTCACACCACAAAACGACCGTTATGTCGCGGATTTAGTTTCTCTGTAATTAGCTGAAATAGTCAAATTTGGTAAAAAGTATGAGATTCCGGATTTTTGTATTTCCTAAATGAAGGTTTCTTAATTTACCTTCTATGAAAGTTTGATTGTCAGAAATCATGTTTAAGTATGTTTTTTCATTGAATGAAAATTATCAGATTACAGCGCTTGAATGGACGCCGATCTTTGAAGTGGCCTGTTACTCCCTTGTTTTAAAACTGCTTCATCCATTTTCCAAATCTTTGGCGCTCATTTTCAGAGGGTTTGCCTTGTCTGAATATGTCAAATTATATACCATTTTAAAGGTAATGAATTCTACTTTGATGTCATGTGAAAATCCGCATAATCATTTTCCCAGACTTATTGGTCGTTTTGTGGTGTAAGGTCACATATACACTGTCACCATTCATACACATTATCATGTTAGTTTATTAATATGTTATACTTTTTGCATTTAATTTCTCTCTATAGGTACACTGTCCATAGACATGGGCTTATTCATATACATCCACATTCTCATCATGCATAGTTCCACCTCTATTTTGATCATATTGTTCCACCCTCATTTGTCTCTCCACCTTCCCTCTGATTACCTACCTATTTAGGCTTCCTTTTGTTCACTATCTCTTTTACACTCCCTTGTCTATGTTGCTTCCCTACACATCATCACCTACTGGGTCCGCATCCTTTCCACTCTCTCCTTTGAACTTGCCTATCCTATTCATCGATCCTGCTACACACTTCACATCACTTTCTTTGTCCTAATCCTCTCCTCCCATCCCCTACACTCATAATCCCCTCTATTGTTCCTCCCCTCTCTGTGCCCCAGTGCACTCCCACACCTCATCAAATGTCTTTTGTTCACATGTCTCTTTCCATTTCTTGATTTATTTCTTTGATCCTCCCTACCTCTATTCTTCACTAAGCCTTACACTCTCATCACATTTTATTTGACTGCAGCCACTTAAGGACCCACCCATGCCTGTTTGACCTGATTGGTCAAGCAGTCCTGACACTCACCCACTCACAGTTGCTTTCATTGTTTTGTGTCTCCGCCTCCTTTCCTCTTTCCAGCCCCCCTTCCATACATGTGTTTATGTTGGTATATATTCTGTGTTTTTTCTGTAGTAACTGTCATTTGTGCCCTGACGAAGATTCTGCTAGGATCGAAAGCTAGGCTGTATACGACTCTAAATAAAATAAAGAAAAAGACTGCTGAAACAGCTTATTAACCATAAGAGAGACCACATGGCTTATGATCACAGCAATAGTCTTACGAGCAGCCACATTGACGTCCTCATTTGACTTGGGATGCAATGGGGAAAAGGGCAAAGTATACTTTTTAATGTATCTTTTTAAAAGGTTTTTTTCTCGTTACATTATTTCTATCTAAAGGCAGAGCAGTTTTTCAAGTTTGTGTGGATGAAAATAGCACACTAAAATTTGTTTTGCATTGAACTCTAAGCAAATTTACTAGGATCTTTGATGATTTTTGGGGCTTTGGGGGCATTTCAGGGGGCTAAATCCCCTTGAGCCCCCACTGTTAAGCCCCATTCAGGATTGGTCCCCAAAACATTTGAGTGTGGGTCTACGGAGAATTACATGTTATAGCAGAATCAATCAGTTCTGCACATGCAAACATTTTTCATACAAATTCAGACATTGTTATAGTACCTTTGTGAAACAATGCTGCACAGTCTAAACACACCAGCTGCAAGATGAATGGCCGGTCTCACAAATCCTCGCCTGATGAGATCACGAGAGAGTGATTCCATATCACAAAGGAGTTCGGGCGCGGAGGACAGAGATATCCTTCCACTGTAGGAATAAATACGATGAATTACTATTAAAGGTTTTGCAGATATTGAGGGAAATATAGCATTGCTAATGAGAATTTACAACTTTTAGCTAAACAGTACTTATGAAAATAACAGATCATTGTGATTTCCCGTACAGATAACTATCAGGTAAGGCGAGCTAACATGTGCTATTCACAAAGTAACACAGTGAAAAGGTATAATTTTGCTGGTCCAATTACACTCACAATACAGGCAATGAATAGGTTCTGCAAATTATTTTGGCTATACAGGGTGGCCCAAAAAAAACGGAACGTGTTACTTGTCATAATAAAGACACATGATGACACTTACTGCCCGTCATAGCATCTACTAACGATCAATGTGTGCGCCATTGTTAGTACCCTCTTTTCTCTCTACACAGCTGAATGCACACTAAAAATGGCGCACACGCTTATCGTTACTCGATGCTATGACGGGCATCATGTGTCTTTTTTGTGGCAAGTACCCTGTTCCGTTTTTTGGGGGCCACCCTGTATAGCATTTTATCCCATGAAAATAAGTGACTTGCCTCTCTAGCCCCAGGATACAGCAGAGAAACTCTACGACATCGTCACACATCCTGTCATTCAGCTGCTTGTCATCGCCTAGCAACCTCCTGCATCTGGTTACCATGGTAACATCATCTAGTAGCGACAAAACCATCTCCTTTCTTTCCTTTAATGAAGGATTGCTTTCCTCACCACGTTTAGGTGACAGATCATTCAGGAGCAATCGTAGCACTCCGATGCTCGCCCGGATGCTCTTTTCGTGCTGGAGCGATGCTGTGGCTGGAAACATCGGACGTGACGGGACATGTCTGGAGGGTTGGAGATCGAGCAGGAGGCAAGATAGAACTGTAGCCATCTCCTCACTCCTCATGAGGCCCGCACACAGTTGCTTGATCTCCTGGACCTCTGTGTCTGATTGTCCAGGTTTTTCCTGAAGCCTCTGTTTCTTGTGGACACTTTGGAACGACCCTCCCCTGCCGTTTGATTTATCATCACTGACGCTGCTATCTGAGTCCGGAGAGGGACGTTTTGTTGCTTCTCCGTTCGATGGAGAGGTGCTATTAACTTGATTTGATTCCGATGCGGGCATGCTCATTTTCTCATCAGAAACATGAAGTCTCATGTCAGCGTTTTTCCCCTGAGCAGAGCATGTTGAGTTCTGATTAGAAGCGATGCTTGAATCATCGCTAGAATCAATTGGAGGATGAGATGATGCTTCGCCCCTAATGTCTCCAGCATCTTTTGCAATGTTGCTAGGCATGTCTGCCTCGTTTCCTAGAGCAGCGCTACGATCGTTTTCAATGTCCATCTGTGCTGTGCTTACAGATGCATCGCCTTCACTCGACATGGTGCAAGGATCTCCAACTTTGGAGGAGGACGACATGGTTTTGACGTACTGGATGATGATCATCTTGGCAAGGAAATGCTGGGCAGCTTTCACAACAAACATACTACTGTCCTGCAGAAGGTCCAGGCTTACTCCTAGAGCATCTGTACGACAAAACAAAACATCAATGACAGAAAACTAACTTGCATTTTAGCCATCCACAGTGGGAAAAAATGCCCCCCAATAATTATGACCTTTGACCTCCTGACTGCAACAAACATACTATTGTCCTGCAGTAGGTCCAGGCTAACTCCTAGAGCATCTGTAAGAAGCAAGACACACAGAAAAGAAACATTGCATGATACGTTTTCAACAGAAGAACTAAAGCAATTAGGCCGTGCATAATGGAAATATATGCCCCCCCCCCCCCCCCATAAGTATGACCTTTGACCTCCTGACCACAACAAACATGCTACTGTCCTGCAAGTAGGTCCAGGCTTATTCCTAGAGCATCTGTAAAATGCAAGATAAATAAAAGCATTGTATAACATGTATTATCAAGGACAGAAGAACAAAAGCAATTTGGCCATGCACAGTGGAAAAAGTATGCACCCAATATGACCTTTGAACTCCTGACCAAATAATAAGTTTGATACAGTTGCAAACAGGCAGCAACAGTTTATTAATTTGAGCTCTAGAAATCAATATAATTAGACTAGAAGATATTTTCTTTTCCTAATCCTATCACACTAGCTCTAAAATTGTATTTTCTTTCCTATATGACAATAATCTTACAACCCTTGAATTTAGGCTTGCAAAAGGTGGACAGTATCTTAAAGGGATCTAGTAACTTTGTTGACATTTGCAAAAAGTGATGAGTGGTTGATACAAACTATATTGTTGCTATCTGATATGTCCACTGGGTGTTGTGTGAAAATTTTAAGTTAAATGGACATTATATGGCCAAGTAAGGAGCAAACATGCAAAGTGATATTCACTAACTCATTGCACTGACTTTGTACACGGTTAAGACTATCCAGTGGATAGTTTAACATCTGAACACTTCAATCGTAAATATCTTTTTAACGAAAGGAAATTTGAAAAACCGAATCCTGTCCCATGCTTTTATTGTTAATACGAATACAACAAGGTATGAGGATTTTGAGGATTTGGACAATGTTACTAAGTCCCTTTAAAGACAATATTAGAAATTTACCTGTGTATCTGCAGACCTCCCAGAATTCCTGAGAATGGTTGGAAATCCTGTTCAGGAGCTGAAGCCACGCCTCCTTGACGTGTGGTTCTGAGAACATATCAGGTCCAAGAGCATGCCGCAGTAGTCTTGTTACCAGCCCTTCTTCAGTACCTCCATCTTAAAGCCAAAAAAAACAGTTTGGGAAATTCGTGAAATATTCCCAGGAAACCAACCCCCAAAACATACAATTATTAAGGGTAAATAACATGTACACTGTGGTGAATAAATGAAAGGGTAAACTTTGTTATCTCTGTAAATAGAGAAGAAATAACGGAATCGCACTTGCCGGTCATGTAACTATAACTGTATCGTCCCATATACACACATCCATGTGGGCTATCAATATAATAAAAGAAAATGTCGTCCAAAGACACCCTCAGTTTAAAGTATTAACCCTTGACCACGGGAACCGAGTGGGTTGTGTACAAAGTCTATGGGGATTTCAGAAACTCGTAGGGAACGGGTTAATATATTTGTTAAATTACCTGTCTTCAAAAGTCTGTTGAATATGTCGGGGTTGGATGATACAGAGCTAACAAGCTGGAGGGCAAAGGTCAATGCACTTTGGAGAGGGGTCGCTGAACTCGTCTGGCAGCATGACTCCAGGAATCCCATCATGCACTGCTCACCCTCCTCATTAGCAAGTATACCTGGCAAAGGTTTGATAGAGAGAAAGAAAATCATTCAAAGGAAGCATAATCATATGTTAGGTTTACTCCTTCTCTTCCATCCCCTTTTCTTCCTCCTCTGGCTCTACCTCCTCCTCCCTCTCCTCCTCCTTCCTTCTCCTCCTGTTTCATTGTATTACAGACTTGAGTTACATGGTACTCTAGGTTCATATATCGAAGATATACATGTAGATGGACATGAATCACATTAATCTAATGTGGTGCTCGTGCACGTCACAAAATAATACTAAAATTGCTCTTAGCTACTCTAAATCTAACCTAAAATCATATAATTTGAAATAGGGTTAGGATTAGGATTGTAAGGTAGCAAACCAAACAACAAAAGTGTTTTAAAAGTCTACAAATTATATAATTATGTCAAATATTGAGCAAACTTCTTTCTTCAAATAAGTGAATATGGCAATTATATTGCCAATCACAATGGCCCGTATTCACAAAGGAGTCCATGGTCTAAACCCCGGTTTACATCTATGGAATGCCATTGTAAACTGATGGAGAGAGAATGTAAATTCCTTACTTGTTAACAATGTTGATGGTACACATTCTCTCTCCATCAGTTTACAATTGGCATTCCATGGATGTAAACCGGGGTTTAGACCATGGACTGTACAAACCTCCTTTGTAAATATATGTTTCACAACAAACCTTTTTGACTGAAGAGGTCACTGCAGTAGAGAAGCAAGCGCTGAAGGCTCGTGTCATCCACAACAGTCTTGCTGGGGTCCAGCAGGACGTTGAACACCCTGGATAGGTAGTCGAGGGTCGACATCTTCAGTCGTTGCTCGTTCTCATCTGCACACAGATGGATTGGGTTTTGCATCATTCCAGAATCTCTTTCCAACACCTTATTTGTTTTGAATAAAGCAAATAAAAGAAACATGATAATAAATTCAGGTCACCTGTACACAAGTGGGCTGGTCGATGTCTTGTCACAGATTCTCTGATATATCTAAATGGTCTTCAAAGAAACAATGAATTAAAGTCACCCTGGATAGGTGGTCAATGGTTGACATCTTCAGTCTGTGCTGTTTGTCACCTGCGCACAGATGGACTGGGCTTTGCATCATTCCAGAATCTCTTTCCGACACCTTATTTGTCTTGAATAAAGCACAGAAAAGAAACATGATAATAAATTCAGGTCACCTGCACACAAGTGGGCTGGTTGATGTCTTGTCTCTGATTCTCAGACATCTTACTTAGATATTAAAAGGAAAAGAAAAAACACACAAAATTAAATTCACCCTGGAATAAGGCCTGATTAGATAGTTGATGGTCGACATCTTCAGCCATTGCTGGTTGTCACATGTACAACGATGGACTGGGCTTTGCATCATTCCTTAATCTCTTTCTGATATCTTTCTTGTCTTGAATAAAGAAAAGATAACAAACATGATCAAGAATTAAACTCACCCTGGAGATTTTGTCAATTAACAATTTCATTATTTGTTGCTAGTTTTTAACTGCACACAGAAGGGCAGGATGTTGCATTGTCCCGATTCACTTTTTGACATCCTTCCTTGCCCTGATTAGAGAAAAGTACATGAACAATAGTCAATAGTCATACTACTTACTAGATCAGATAGAAATATTGGTAATTTTCTGAATTAAATTGTCATCTTACAGGTTCATTAAGCAATACAAATTACAACTACGAGGCCAGGGAATCAATCGTGCGCAAAAATAATTGGCAAAATACCATAATAATTATCTTGTATATATTTTGCCATTGTCATGCAGAGGGCACTGTTTGGAAAAGAATGCACACATTTTCATTTTCAACTAAGCTAGGGTAACTAAGTAACAAAGCTCAAACTGCAAAGACTTCATTCAACCATTTTCAATGACATCATTCACTCATTGGCATTGCAATTGGCTTGCATTGTCAATGCAACGACAATCATAAATTAAAATAAGACAAGTCAATGTCAAACTCAGTCAAATAATCGATCTGAATAATCAGAATAAATAATGTCATATTTTTTGGTATTTATTTACTGTTTTCTGCTCAGAATTTCGCTCCTAATTCCTCTCATTCACATCCATTCATTGCAAACATCTTTTTAGGGCGCAAAACCACTCAAACACATGCATAAGAACCAACTAGAAATATGCCTACGGTACATGAAATTGAATAGGTGGGACAGTATCACTCGCATAATAATAATTGCTTTCAATCAAGTCTCAGACAAACTACTTTAGGGTAAAACTAGACAGAGTAACGTTGCTGTTTTAGGATCGGTTATTGATAAATTGCCTGATGTTACAGTTTGAACACCAAAGTAGAAATCAAATTATTACTCACCAATAAATATCAGTAACATACGTACGCGACATCCCCATTACATGTGGGTACCTATATACAGGTACCCACATCCCCACCTACATCAAAACGTAAGGTAGGGTTTCTCTCCGTTCATTCATTCCACTTATGACATGACATTTGTAATCTATAAGGTGAAATTAAATCATTGAAAGATGTGTTTTTGATACTTACCCACTTTTCTTGCTATGAATCAGCCAATATTTCACGTTCATTTGCCATGCAGTCGCGTCGAGCGCTGATCATCGCACACGCTTGCGACGGAAGTACCGTGAAAAGTGTGTTGCTGAAATGACCTTTCGTTAGGTAGTCTTCGTCCAGCCATGAATTGATAAGTTGTAAATTACTTACGCACATTATTGTATGCCTGTCAAATCGGAAATAAAGTGTGTGCCACTGAGTGCGCTTGAGATGAAACTACCGTATTTTGCTTGCGAATTGTTGTTTTTCAAACTTTTAAAGAATATGGATTTACAAATTGTAACGACTGATTTTTGAATAGAATTAAATAAAATACGATGGAATATATTTATTTTTTATGAAAAAACGTACACACATTAAATTAAATTATACATTTTTACTTTGCAGTTTTAACAGTTGATGATGAGCCTTGCTTCCGACCAAAACAAGTTCGTATGATTGATGACGTAATACAATTTGCGCTAGCTACACGGTGAACGCCATTATTACGTGTGCGGTGATGCTGGATTGACGTGCAGTTCAGGACCAACGAATAAAATTGTAGCCCATTTCAATTTAGCTAGGGGCAACGTGACGCCTCCAAATGGAGGATTTTAAACCTGTCATCTAGCACGATCTGCAAAGTTTGGTGAGAAAATAAAAAAAACACACAGTGATTAATTTAACGTCATATACAGTCCTACAAAAAAAAACGGGGGTTAGTGAAGTCACTACTGCTATACGGCAGTGTGACTTTTGGGCATACTTGGGCATACTTGGCCATACAGTTTCCCATTCGCTAGTGTACATCGCGACGCAGGCGTGCGTACGCGATGCACGTGAGCTGAGCTGACGACGTCGATCGATAGCTAGTCAGATCATGCCACTGTGTTTGTTTGGGCGCGCGCCCCTCTTATAATGGCTTGCGCGATCGCCCCCTTGTTTTTGTAACATTTTATTTTATTTTTGACTAATTAGCCTATTATCGATAATAATGACTTTGCTTGCATTGATTTTCAGTTAAAAATGCCATTAAGACCGATCACAGAAATTGTTGTTATTAGATACACATAAAATATAAAAAGCAGAAATATACAGCTCCCCCCCCCCCCACCCCCCCCCCCCAAAAAAATGTAGTCATTTTCTGGAATTGAATTCTGAGAAATTATTGTACAACACATGCACGCCTATTTTGGTAAGAGCATGAGTCACAATCTAGTAGGAGTTTTGAATCTTCACTCAGTAACATTTGACAAAAATATACGGGGCCGGGGAAGAGGGGGTGAGGTGAGGTAGGGTCACAATGAATATGAAATGGGGGAGGGGTGTTTGCCTATGGTAATGGGATGCAGTTAGGTTGTTACGTTTTACACACTTTTGAAGTATTATTATGGTCTCCAAACTGGCCGGGAGCCGGGGGCTGATTGAGAGTGTTATATGACTTGGGGAGGGGGGTGGGGGGGGGGTGGGGGGGGGCCGGGGGGGGGGGGGGGGCTAGCATTATTACGGACTATTCGTGCTATCTATTTTTGCAATGATTCAAACTCCAAACCGGATTTTTGTTTTTCTTTCTTCTTTTAGGGGGCGACGGTGGAGGGGCATACGGCATACCCTGGTTCAATATATAAGACACCCAGTGGATATGGTCGGACAAATTGGGGAAGGGCACACATTATGTTTTGTTTTATTATTACACATACTTATTTCCCCTTATTTTAATGGGGAGGGCACGTGCCCCCTGTGCGCCCCCCCCCCCCCCCCCCCCCCCAATAGCTACGCCACTAACCAGACTCTGAACCAGAGGTATCACTAATTACTTTATCTCCGGGGAACAGCACACAACAGTCACACCTAAGTTAATGAAGCCTAGTTTGCATGTTGAGGAATAAGAAGGAGAACTAACAAGAAACTAACTGTCTTCGTTTTTCAAAGTGGTTTTTAGCGGGAACTAAAACTATTTCTATTCAGGGCATAAGATAGTTGCTTTCAAAATGGATTACAAGATCATATTGTTGCTGATTGCCATTTTCTCGACTCAACACTGCCTAGTTACGGCAAGGGTATGTAATATATTTCTTATGTTCTTCGTATTAATTTGTTATAAATGTGTAATACAATAGTAAAAGAACGCAATCACTGTCATTCAAGGCGCAGTGCGCTTTAATAAAGCCATTATGAACAAAATTAATGAAGCATATTCATTTGATTTTCCCTAAAAGTACGTGTATGGAAATAATGGGAATGATGGATATAGTAACCCCAAAGTAGCATAGTATAGTTTTTGTTATAGCATCCTGTTTATGCTTGTTTTATTGTTGTAAGTATTCCTTGTTATTGATATCTTTCTATTCAAATGTTTATGCATTATTAGGTGATACGTATATCGTATCACCTATTGTTATTACTCAGCGGGGTGTTTCCACAATCGCACAATACTTCACGATCATCTCTGGCTTTGTGTATATAATTCGTGTCATGTTATCAAGGCTCGATCTCGATAAGATCTTGTTCATAACATATCAAATTATCATGCGACATCATTTGATAACGCTACCACGATCCGTCGTCATTTCCCGCGGTCATTCCGATTTCATTCGACATCATTTTGATAACGCTATCACGATCCGTCTTTATTTCCCGCGGTCATTACGACCTCTAAATATACCGCAATTGTGGAAACACAATTTTTTTTTTTTTTTTTTCTTTGTACGTTTTTTGTGTCTCGTGTCTGTAAAATTTGGCTGGGGATATGATAATGAAACCTGGTGAACATAATAGACCTTGGTCCGAAATTGTGCACCTGGGTAATGATTATGACGGTACTACCCTGTGACGTCATGGAGACGCCATTTTGTGAAATATTTCAACAGCCCATATCTTTCTTACGTAATGGTATATTTTCACCAAATTCTGTACATGGCAAGCTAAGTTCAAGGGCTATATAAAAATGTCGCACCCAAGGTCGTACGGACAACGACGGACGCGTACGCGCGCGTCAAAGGGTAAAAATCCTTGAAAAATTCTCAAATCAACCGGCGAACCAATTTTCCATACGTTTCAGGTCATTCCGAGCATTTCAAAATTTTGCGCGCGTGCGCGTTTGCGCGCGCGCTTTTTCACGCGTAGCGCGCACGGAACAAAAAAATGGCGTTTTTTTTTTGGGAAACTGTTCCCAATACTTTCTATGATAAATTAAAACAGTTTCCAGATCTCCTCGACCAAAAACGCTCGAACAGGAGGGCGTAAAACTTTAAAATCCGCGAGTGCTGCTATGCACAAAATATGTACAAAATATGCCCTTTTTTAATTGATAATAATTTTTAAAATCCACGGGCAATTTTGTTAAAAATATTTTTCCTTGCAGACGAATGAGTTGTAGATACAACGTCATGCATCCTTATCGCCAACCAAACCTCATTATGTAATCATATGACCATGAGAAGTTAACATTAGCAGTTTTCAACGATTTTATCATTTGCGATTATGTATATATCGTGTTTGGATTCCGATATCTCGGTCAATTCTGCTTGAATCTGTCCCAAGTTTTGATATCTTGTAGCTGGGACGATTCTGAACAATTACTATCTCTTTCCGACCGGAAATGTGCCGATGCGCGCGTGCTACACATGAAATCCGCGCGTGCTGCCATATGTAAAATATGTGAAAATGTGGTAAAAACATGCCCTGTTCAATTGATCATAAATTTGAAAATCCATGTTCAGTATTTTGGTTGTTGTGTATTCGTGACAGAGTATGAGTTGTAGATATGGTGCGATATTCAAAAATCGCCAATCGGACATCGTGACGTCATCAATTTGCCATGAAAAGCGAAAATTTAATTTTGATTGATTTCATAAATTTTGTGTTATGTTTTGAAGGTGCAGTTGTGTGTCTATCTCCTTCGATTCTGGTCGAATACGTCTACAATTTTGATATGTTGTAGCGGAGATCTGGAGGAAAAATAATAAGTTCCTATTATGTTACTCACATAATGGCAACATTTGTTTTGTCTCTATTGCAATGTAGCATACAAATAATTCAAGATATTCCGAGTAAGCCGTTATATTTCTTTTGTTTCGTAACTTATGGTGTTTTTAATTAAATGTTTGAAAACAGTAATTGGTTCTCCAAACAGGGCACATCAAATTGATGCATATAATGCCTTGCTAATTAACGTGACTAAGCCGCCCTCCCCAAAGTATGTGGCCTCGCCCCTATTACTACGTCATACAATTTCATATAACGCCCACCTCTTTCAGTAACGGTCAAAATAATCTCTCAACCCTAGCGTTTGCGTGTAGTAATCCCTATTAGCGCTGCAATAATGGAGAAAGGTGATTTTGACTCGACCTGTATCAACGTAATTCGATCCCTACGAACTGAAGTATATACCGCGATAACACGGCCCTCTCTTCCTACACACGAAGTGGGGATCAAGTATTGTGCCTGGAAAGTTTTTGTCTCTTCTCTGATCAACACGTTATTTTACAGGTAAGACAATATAATTTCTATCTTACATGGATAATTGAAGTTATATCGCATTTTATAATGTTAAGGTAGTCATGTTAAAGTTATATATTTATAATGAATGAGATGGAAACTAGTGGAATTATGAGGGAAGAGTTTGAGAGAGATTATACTAGTTATAGTTGTATAACTTGCTGAATATTGAGAATAATCTTTGTATTGTTTATGGTAATTATCTAAGTAATAATTATATACTGGTTGATTAATAATATCTGATGTAAAAGAGAGACACAAGTTGTGAATTAATACATGTATATTATAAGTGAGTATACTGTTGCATACAGATTTAGTATGAGGTACTGCTGTGAACAGTGAAGATTAACTTTGAATGTTCGATGTGAACGTGACTTATAATTATTTTTCTGTGTGTTCTCCTATACTTATGATTGTATTTGTGGAACCAGCCAAAGCATAAAGCCGTGTGTATGAAAAGGGTTTAGTTATTCCAATCGCCCCTTACCGAAACTAAAATTTAGATAAACAAACGTATATCTGCATTCTGTCTCATTCACGAAATGGTTGACAAAGTGTAGTCTTATGGATCAGACCCATTTAGTATATAATTTTGTATTGTACATCGACGAAACGTACACAATGCATAGTTGACCTTAGAATAGTAATTCAAATTGTCTGGAATATAGAATAACTAGGAAGACTGGTAATTTGTGTTGTGGAAGATGATGTATTTGCTTCTCTGAGAAACCTCCCAAAAGAATAACTTTGTACAATTGCATGGTTTAAAGGTACACTTGAGTATTGGTACTTCCCGAAATGCCCCATGACACAAAATTGGTTGGTTCTAATTCAATTAGAAAGTTCCTTGAATAAAACATGTAAAATGAGAATCATTCCCTTTCAAATGTTCTCATAATTGTAAAATTTCATTTAAAAATATTTTATTTATATATTGTCTAGACAATCGATATCTTGATTTTTTTTTAAATACTTAAAATGCATATATCACTTCTTAAAAAAATAAAAAGAGGTTTTTAAATAGTTGATACTATCTTTATCTAATCATTATTTTCACACGAAATCACATGCACAATTTTGCTTTCTTAGAAAGCACCCTCTTGAGTTGTAACAGCTATTTAAAAAAAAAAGATAACCGGGTCTTTACTTTGTCGTTTGTTATTTTCTATACATGTCAACCATTAGACCGGCAGCCCAGAGGTCTTTTGTGCATCGAAAAGCGTACTGATTGTTGAACATATTTGGTCAACAATAGACAATATTAAAGAAGATATTCTTAATTTTTCGGGACAAAATTGAATGACAAAAGTATTATGGAAAACTATACTCTATATCTCATACAATGAAATTTAGATGTACATTCAACTATTTCACAATAATACCTAGAAAAAAGAACTACTTAAAAAATTTTCACTTTTACAGTCTAAGAATCAATATCTATAGTATTTGGAAACGGATATAAATTTTAAAAATGCAGAACATGTTGGAATAGTGTAAATGTCCATATAAAAAACAATAAAAGCAAATCTGTTATGTCATATCCCAAAGAACAAATAAAATTATAACATTTTTTTTTCTTTAGAATCTACCAACCTCTATTACAAACCATTTATTTATGAATTCACATACAATCATAGACATGAATTTCAGTAATTAAATAAATAAGAATTGTGTAAACCGATCTATCACAAATAAATTGACTGTACAATACTGATATGTTTAAGAAAATGTTACATCATAAACAAAATAAGATGAAATCATAAACGTTATTTCTTGACTCACTGTGTCAATTAACATCAAAGATCAAAAAAACAATTTTGATTTATCAAGCATATATGCACAGAATATAATCCATTATATAACAAAAAGTTTAACTCAGGATGTGATTTGTCCATAACAGTGTATATACCGGAGGCAAAGATCCATCTAATTTGTTTTAAATACTAAGTCGGCCATTTGTATAGACCTTTATGGTTTCCAGATAAATGCAATAAGATGTGTAGGGCATGAAAGGTGCGTGCCTTGCAATCAATATGGAGTTCGAATCTAGATACCCTCTAATATTGTGTACTTCAATAAGATACTTACTTAAGATAATTAATATGATCTTGACAATGCTTTAAAAACATCATGGGCAACACCCAGTATGATTCAAATTCACTATAGGCCTGGCAGGCGCGTCATTATCCAGCTGATTTGAATGCTCCATGGGGAGTGGAATTAAGTTCATTTCTAGCGCTTGAGTATTGATAAATTCATAAACTAATACAAGACAAACACAACATCTACGCGGATTACAAAATGATGGTGGAATATTCGTCATATTACAGAAAAAGTTGGTTTTGTTCATAACTAGAAATGAAGATGTCCCAAGATTAACGCAACTATTGACTACACAAATCCTATAATCAAGATTACAAATTTTGTAGACATCCTGTTCAGCATGATAAATGGTGCAAAACTGCCCTTTTTGTCGATATTAAATGTTGACTTCCAGATATTATAACTTTTTGTTCAGATATGGTACACACTTAAAACTTTCACATAGTATTGCTAATATAACTTGGCAGTTCTTCAAAAAGTATTAATCCAACTACTAATATAATTATTGATCTACACCAAATTATGTAAATCAATAATTTTCTATTGTTGGGGGAAAATGCCTAAAATTTAAGTTTGGGACTACAACTACTAGTAACCATGTAACATATCTTGAACCCAATAATGATTATTATCAGATTATAGAAACGTCTATTGTCTTTAATATAACTGCAAAATCATGCTGATTACAGGTGTCGTTTGGTACATTTCACCAATTATCTATAACAAATCAAAACAGCTGCTTTATTGGACACCATCTTGGATTTTGAGGTGTTCACAACAAATCTTTACTGATAGACCTCTGAATAATTTTTCCTCATTAAGATTTCCTGCAAATCAAATCGGTTTAAGCTTGTTGTGGAAAGGTTCAAAAGATACATTTTCAAATGGGTACGTATCACCTAATTCGTCTATGACGAATTTCATGTCTAGTTAATTTATATTTTTTTCAATTATCGTCCACTTTTCAAGGGTGTATCAAATCGTCTAAGTTAGTTCAAAGACTACACACAGTGTTATCAATTATCTTTTTTAATTAGTATCAATTGATGAGAGAATAGAGTTTTAGCGCAATACTGAATGCGATCTGTAAAACAAAGTTTTTTTAAAGTTTTTTTATTCAAAAATAATTATAATCATTCCATATTATTGTATTTGTTTTTAGTATAATTTTGATCGCATCCCGACATTGAAGTACACATATCGAAACAGGTTGAAATATTCTGAATATATAGATGCATTCAATATATATTTTTTTAAATAGCAGAATGTTTGTTTCACTTGTTCTGTTTCCTTCATGTCAAAGTGTTTATGTTCTACTCTTCCGCCGCCTCCTCCATCCAAAGCAACAAAACAGGGAATGCCACCATCTTCTCCTCGTGTTTTTAATATGTCCTCCGTTTTCCTCCTTCTCCTCCTCCTCCTCCCCCTTCTCCTCCTTTTCTGTAGGAATATTCTCCCCTTTCTCTGTTGGAACCTCCTCCCCTAACTCAGTTGGAACCTCGTCCTCTTTCTCTATTGGAACCTCGTCCCTTTTTTCTGTTGGAACCTCCTCCCCTTTCTCTGTTGGAACATCCTCCCTTTTCTCTGTTAGAACCTCCTCCAACTCTGGTAGAAACGCCTCCCCTTTCTTTGTTGGAAACCCCTCCTCTTTCTCTGTTGGAAACTCATCCCCTGTCTCTGTTAGAACAGCCTCCTCTTGCTTTGTTGGAACCTCTTCCCCTTTCTCTGTTGGAACCTCCTGCACTTTCTCTGTTGGCATCCCCTTCCCTTTCTCTGTTGGCATCTCCTCCTCTTTCCATATTGGAACCTCCTCCCCTTTCTCTGTTGGAAGCTCCTCCTCTTTCTCTGTTGGAAGCTCCTCCTCTTTCTCTGTTAGAACCTCGTTCCCTTTCTCTGTTGGAACATCGTCCTCTTTCTCTGTTGGGATCTCCTCCCCATTCTCTGTTGGAACCTCCTCCCCTTTCTCTGTTGGAAGCTCCTCCCCTTTCTCTGTTGGAAGCTCCTCCTCCTTCTCTGTTGGAATCTCCTCCACTAATTCCGTTGTAACCTCCTCCCCTTTCTTGGATCGAACCTTCTCTCCTTTATCTATTGGAACCTCCTCCCCTTTCTCTGTTGGAAACTCCTCCCCTTTCTCTGTTGGAAGCTCCTCCTCTATCTGTTTTAGAACCTCGTCCCCTTTCTCTTTTGGAATCTCCTCCCCTTTCTCTGTTGGGCCTTCTTCCCCTTTCTCTGATGGAACCTCCTCCCCTTTCCCTGTTGGAACCTCTTTCCCTTTCTCTGTTGGGACCTCCTCCACTTTCTCTGTTGGAAACTCCTCCCCTTTCCCTGTTGGAACCTCCTCCTCTTTCTCTGTTGGAATCTCCTCCCCTTTCTCTGTTGGAAACTCCTCCTCTTTCTCTGTTGGAAACTCCTCCCCTTTCCCTGTGGCAAGCTCCTCCCCTTTCTCTGTTGGAAACTCCTCCCTTTTCCCTGTTAGAAACTCCTTCCCTTTCTCTGTTGGCATCTCCTCCTCTTTCCATTTTAGAACCTCCTCCCCTTTCTCTATTGGAACCTCGTCCCCTTTCTCTGTTGTAAGCTTGTCCCCATTCGCTGTTGGACGGTCCTCCCCTTTCTCTGTTGGAAGCTCCTTCCCTTTCTCTGTTGGAAACTCCTCCTCTTTCTCTGTTGGAAGCTCCTCCCCTTTCTCTGTTAGAACCTTCTCCAGCTCTGTTGGAAACTCCTCCGCTTTATCTGTTGGAAACTCCTCCCATTTCTCTGTTGGAACCTCCTCTTTCTCTGTTGGAAGATCCTCCCCTTTCTCTGTTGGAACCTCCTCCACTTGCTCTGTTGGAACCTCGGCCTCTTTCTCTGTTGGAACCTCCTCCCCATTCTCAGTTGGGATCTCCTCCCCTTTTCCTGTTGGAACCTCCTCCTCTTTTTCTGTTGGAACCTCCTCCTCTTTCTCTGCTAAGAACTCCTCCCCTTTCTCTGTTGGAACCTCCTCCCCTTTACCCTCCTCCTCCTTCTCCTCCTCCTCCACCACCTCGTCCTCCTCCCCTTTCCTTGATGGAAACTCCTCCCCATCCGTCTCCTCTCGAGGCGATCTCATTATGCACTGCATAAAGGTGTCGACGTCTTCCACTGAAATGTCTTGGAAGAAAACGAACTCCTCGAAGGAAATCGTATCCGCGATCTTGTAATCGAATACGGGAATCACTCGAATAGCTGGAAATAAATGAACAATACATGAAAAGATTTAACCCATTGCCTATGGGATCTTTGTGGGTCCCGCATTTACACTAGCATGACTATGAGGATTGTAAAATATGTTAATAACAAATCAGTGGCGTAGCTCCAAGGGACATGGAGGAGGGGGCAAGTGCATGTACTCACTTATTAGGCAAAACAAAACGAAAACAAAGGGGGAATCTGTAACAAAAAAAAGAAAATACATATGGTGTGCCCCCCAAATAGTGTTGGCGTGCCCCCACACCCCCCCCCCCCCTCCCCCCCCCCCCCCTTCCCCCCAAAATTACTCCGTATGCTACTGCCCCAAATGAATGCAGCTGTAATCCGCATAAATAAACGATTTGGAAAACAGACCTTGATGCATGCACTTATAGTTATAGTTTAACGCAAAGTTTGTATAAACCGATTGCCTATTGAAACTTGGTAGGCCCAATATTATCTCTATAGAGATTGTAACATGTAGCAAGGAATATGATCAACATAAATTTGACGTCATAGTGCCAAATGTACGGGACAGCCACACAAGGGGGTGTTTATTTGCAACAGTTTTGAAATTTGAATCATGTCTCATGTTTTATGAAATGAAAATTTGACATATAATACCAAACTTTTTAAAATTTGTTTACCCCTCCACAGGATATGTTAATATTCTTAAAACAAACAAACCAAATACATGTGAATGCTTCAACAGCTTATGTTTAAGTCTTTCTATACCAACAAAAATTGTAGCAATTGCCACTTAACAACAAATTGGCTCTCCATTCCAATTAGAGATAGCATATTATTTTCTCATTTGTATATTGTACAAAAGTTTTAAAAATATATATTATTAAATGTTCATAATTATAAACATGTGTTGTTTAATTAGTATAATAAGCAATTAAGAGCAACGTTTTCTCTTATCTTCACAGCCAACAGTTATGTTTTGTAAATAGAACAAATTTCTAACTTGGGTTTTTTCATTAATCTAATTTGAAGTACCATTAGCTCAACTTGACACAGATACGGAGATATGCACTAATCATCTTGAATGTTTGCAAGTATTTTGCAGTGGCGTAGTGAGGGAGGGGGGGGGGGGGGATCGCGAGGGGGCCACGTGCCCCCAACAATTTGACAAACATAATTGTTTTAAAGGGTAGCAAATCTTTAGAAATAAAGACATTTGCAATTCCCCGTAAAAAAGCATGTGCCCTAAATCAGTCCGTCAATACTGCCCCCTTTTGCTGATATTATTATAAACACATTTTGCAATGTTAATTACAATGAATATTGTTCATGATATCATGAGATTGATGATAAGCTTACTGATAAAGTCCACATGTGCTTATTTTAGATATATTTTCCTAATTTAGAATGTCAACAAAACCACACACGCACCCACGGAATCAATAAACAAAGTCTAGATAGAACGTGACATTTAACCTAACAAATGCATTAACTATAATGTTAACAGTGTAAATGAATATTAAATTCAAAAGTAGTTGTACTTCTGTATATTCCCACGATAATAACATACTTATTTAATATTTGATAAGCCTTAGAATATTATACATTTTGCTTCATATAATGTGTTGTTTGTATTACGTAATAAGTCATGCTGTTTCATTCAGAAGAAAGCACTGAACAAGTTTAGTTGGAAAAAAAAAATACGAAGGATAATTCTTTGAACTTACTCTCATCACTCATTGTGAAAGCCGAAGTTCTATCACTGCTGATGGAAATAGTTTTTGCGATTTCGATGCTTCGAAATAACTAGATTTGATAGCTTTGATATTCAGCAAAAAAGCTTAGCTGCAACATACATAATTGCAATTATCAAATTCAACAGTTGAAAGCAAAAGTATTCGCATAACATAAATCATATAGCTGTTATACACATGATTTGTGTGTCCCATGCATGTTTGTCAAATTACACTCGTGCGCATGCGTGTGTAGGTACGTCATATTGCGTTGCGCGTAGAGCTATGCATCGGGCCCGTTTCACACAATTGTGATTTCACAATCCCACCTATAGTTGTTGCTCATTGGTCAAAATTGTAATTGTTGTGCAACAGTCTCCCTTTGGCAGCTGGGTTTATGTTTTCTTCAAAAAACGTTCTCCATATTTGTAATGTTATCATTTGTAATAAATTTGTAAATTATAATCAACCTATTTCCTGATGTTTTTTAATGATATATTTTAGCTCTTTTTTTTATTCATGTATATTTTTTGTGGTATGTGTTTAACATTCATCACAATTTAACACATTTTGTGAATGTTATTTTCTTCAATACCCTTTGACAGGGTGACATGAGAATTGAAACATTGAACATTGAACACGCCTATTTTCTGTAAAGTCTAAAATGACATAGAGAGATAGGGGGTGAGGGCGATATTTGGTCCACCATTTACTCCATGGAAATAACGGTATTTCACAACATTGTGCTTGTATAATGATCTTCATGAAAAAGTTTGCGATGAGAATCAAGTGAACTCCGATATTAAGTAGTGTTAATTGACTGGGCACGTGATGCGCATGGATATGCAATCAGCGTAATTACACTGGGTTTATTTGTATTCCCATCATAAAAACGATAGAGATAAAACATGAAGTGATTATTTTAGTTTTCTTTTGAATGGCCAGATAGAACAGATAGTATGCATCGTAAATAGCTCCGTAATTAAGGAACACGCAGATTAGAACCACATATAGTCATGACAGTAGGCATAATAGTTTTGGAAATATGCATGCAATATTGCTTAAAGGGATAGTTGAGTGTTGGTATATGGGGGCACTTCACACAATATTTTTTTGTGAGATAATGAAAAACTAACTGTCCAATTTGAAAGAACATACAATTTTAATGACAGAATCAATTTTATTTGAACAAAATCGGTTCAGAAACGGCTAAAATATCCATAAACATATTTATATTCAAAAATTCTTCACCAGGGGATATTTTGACTATTTAGACACAATTTTAAAAATGCTTAAAGACTACTTTGAAAAAAATATGAATAGGTTTTCAAAAAGTTGTTGATGATATCTCTATTGAATCATTATTTTAAGAAAACATTAAATGCACAAATTTGTATGAAAAATTGCTAAAACCAATTTTTTTTTTAGAGAGAGCGCCCTCTTGAGTTGTTACGGCTCTTTTTGAATGATAACAGGGGTTTTACTTAGTCGTTTGTAATTGTGTATACTTTTCGAGCATGGTGAAGTTATAACTATTATTTTGCACCGTAATGGTGCAGGTTTTGATTAATAAAGTTAAGTTTGACCAATACTCAACTATCCCTTATTTGGATGACATTATATTGTCGTGTTATCAGTATTAGGTATTACAAATTTATGAATCATTTAAAATACAACGAATTTATTAGAAGTCTTGTACTTTCTCAACCATCTTATCCTCCATACATTTCTTTAGATTTTACTTTTCTATCGTTTTCGTCCTCTTCGTTTTTGGTGTACCATATCCTGTGTCGTTTTGTTTTTTAGGAAATAATGCAATAACCAATTTCGTAACTTTCTCTCCTTAAAATGCATGATAACAGTTATCATGCATTTGTGTTGTTGTTTTAGACATTCATTATGGATAAAGAAGCATGGCGTCGCATTGAGAACAAAATTCTCTTATATCTCTTATATATTATATCTGTTTGTGCTGTGCATTGTTTTGTTTCATTCTTCATTTTAAAACAAAAGTAAGTGGTGGTCTTGGCGGACGGCCTTGTCTTGGCGGACGGTCTAAGATAAGACCGAAACGGCGAAGACATACCTATCATAATGCAATTGGAGCAGATAGATGGGGTCCAGGGCTGATCAGATGGATCTTTATTCTATCTTGTGTGCTGGTATCAGTATTGTACCTTGTAACGTAATGTATATTTGACACGTTGTATTGTCATTTATTCTCTAGCAAAAGTTGGTAGTGGTTTTGGCGGACGGTCTAAGATGGGACCGCTACGGTGAGGACCTGCCTAGTCTGATGAGGCTGGAGGAGAACGGGGTCCGGGCTGACTGGATGGACGGAGTCTTCGTCACCATGTCATGCCCAGCTATGTACTCCATAGCAACAGGTGAGGGCGACATATATTACGCAATATAGTACCGAAGTAGTGACGTTATTATTTTTTAAGAAGTAGAAGAAGACAAAGAAGAAGAAGAAGATGATAAAGACGATGATGACGATAATGATTAGGATGATGCTGATGCTGATGCTGCTGCTGCTACTGCTGGCTGCTGAAGCTGCTGCTGCTGCTGCTGATGATGATGATGATGCTGATGCTGCTGATGATGATGAATAATGATGATAACGATGATCGAGGACGATGTTGTTGATGTAGATGATGATGATGATGATGTTGATGATTACGATGATGATGATGATGATGAATGCATGATGGTAATGAGGATAATGAGGATGATGATGAATGATTGTCTTGATGATGATGCTGATTATTGTGATGATGATTCATAATATTTCGAGGGTTAACTCTTTAATTTTGGCCAGGTCTGTACCCCGAGAGTCACGGCGCTATCCACAACCTGTATTTCGATCCCGAGACCCGCAACCGAACGGTGACCTACGCGCAGACCATGAACGTCACCGAGTGGTTCGACACCGGAGCAGAGCCCGTGTGGGTGACTGCAATACTTCAGGGTCTCTCAGCCGCTGTCATTATGTACCCTGGAGGATCCGTTCCCATCAAAGGTAAATTAGTTAGTAAGTTAGTTAGTTAGTTAGATATTTAGTTAGTTAGTTAGTTAGTTAGTTAGATAGTTAGTTAATTAGCTAGTTAGTTAGTGAGTTGGTAAGTGAGTGAGGTAGTTAGTAAGTTAGTTAGTTAGTTATTTCCTTAGTGAGTTAGTTAGATATTTATTTAGTTAGATAGTTACTTAATTAGTTAGTTAGTTAGTTCCCGAGTCTCGCAATCGAACGGTGACCTACGCGCAGACCATGAACGCCACCGAGTGGTTTGACACCGGAGTGGAGCCCGTGTGGGTGACTGCAATACTTCAAGGTCTTTCAGCCGGGAGGATCCGTTCCTATCAAAGATGAGTGAGTGAGTGAGTGAGTGAGTGAGTGAGTGAGTGAGTGAGTGAGTGAGTGAGTGAGTGAGTGAGTGAGTGAGTGAGTGAGTGAGTGAGTGAGTGAGTGAGTGAGTGAGTGAGTGAGTGAGTGAGTGAGTGAGTGAGTGAGTGAGTGAGTGAGTGAGTGAGTGAGTGAGTGAGTGAGTGAGTTAGATAGATATAGTTAGATAGTTGGTTAGTTAGTTAGAGAGTTAAATATATAGTTAGTTGGTTGGTTGGTTGGTTGGTTAGTTAGATGATTAGATGATTAGTTAGTTAGTTAGTTAGTTAGTTAGTTAGTTAGTTAGGTAGTTATTTAGTTAGTTAGTTAATTAGTTAATAAGTTCGTCAGTTAGTTTTATTGCCTGTTAGTTAGTTTGATAGTTAGTTATATAGTCAGATGTAGTTCGATTATTAGTTGATGAGCTAACAATTCATTATTACAAATCCTGTGTTTATGACTATTGAATTATGTTGTCATCATGTAAGTATTTAGCTGGTTCCTTAGTTATGTAGTTAGCTAAGTTCAAAAACAGTTCGTTGCTCACTTGATTAGCTTGTATACCAATCACACTTTATCGGTTTGATACAGTTGTTGGGCGATAAAGATGCTAAGAATGAACAATGCCATTTATGGACGGCTTTTTAAAAATCGAATTGGAAAGACATAATAACTAATACTGTGTATCCATTATTAGTTCCGATATCAAATATTGATTTGATAATCTGGTCATCCCAAAAGGCCTCAATTACGCTTGCAGTGCTATTAACTTCATTAACATGGTGCGGTTGCCATAATTAGTTTCGAGGTCAACTGGTCCACTGATGGTCTTAGAAGTAAATGTATGACGGAACTCACTCTACCATATTATATAGATCATTAGCCTTGGCTACCGTGTTAGCATGGCGACAAAGTCTGAAGACAGAATACGGCCAGTGGCGTAGCGTGGTCGGACTATTGGAGAGGGGCATGCAAACGTTGGGGAGCATGCACACGCTATATATTTATTTCTTAAAAGTTGTTATGCCGTATGTGTCTTATCCTTATGTAAACCTTATAACCTTGTATGTTTTGAAATCAATGACAGCAAAAAGAAGATCACTATGCAATACAAGCTATATTCCCGAGATAATGAATCTTCAAGTTTTTACTATTGATATTCATGTATTATTTATCATATTTTAAAATCCATTTTCCTACTATGACTGAACAACAGGAATCAGACCCAACGCGAGCGTCCCATCGGGGAGCTATTTCACCGTCAACTACAAGATGGAGGAGCGAGTCGACGATACGATACGGTGGTTGAAGGACGACGATTACGACCTCGTCTTCCTGTACTTCGACAACCCCGACGAGTACCTGCACATCTTCGGCATCGGATCTCCAAACTCGACGGCGAAACTGTACGAGGTATATATACTTTGTAGAGAACGATTTTCATGGTTTGACAACAAATATAACGATTGGACAATAAGGTTTTTCAATGAGTTACCATTTTTGCTGACATATGGTGTTCGATTGATTTGTCTCTCGTGTGCGAAGCAATTTTGACATTGTACACTTCGATGACTGCAATATAAATCTGGTATCAATTAGAAAGAAAAGTCTTTCAAACGAAAGTGTAGACTAACTATCAGTATATCTACATTATTGAATAAGATAAAGTTATAAGGAAAGATAAAATCGCCGATACAAGCATAATTATTTGGAAATAAAATAGTTCATAACAAATTCCTAGTGAATATCAATCATTGTACAAAAGACCACTAGCTCTAACATGTCTAAAGAAGAGCAAAAACACTATAATGAGTAAAGAATTTGACCAGAAATATTATTTATTTTCCATCAGGTCGATAAGAACATCGGATACTTGTTTGACCGCCTCGCCGAGACGGGGCTCGATGAAAACACCAACGTCCTCGTGGTCAGCGATCACGGGCACATCAACGTCGAGACCGACAACGTCATCTTCCTCGACGACTACATCGACTTCGATGACATCGACTGTAGGATAACGGACTACGGACCGATGATACAGCTGCTGCCTAACAACGGCTCGTTTGATAAGGTGATCTTTATTGTACTGTTTTAAAAGTTTATCTGTGATACTCGTTTCATGTTTATAATTATCTTATTAGGTACATTTTAGTTGCATGGCGGAGGTAGGAAGCTATGCTTAGGTAAATGGTTCTAGATAACATTGTCAAAACAAATTACTTTAAGTTCGAACTTTAGCGATTCTCTATAACTCATTGAGTTGCATAACCAATATGCATGGGACAGATTGTGGTATTCCAAATTTCTGTTTCGTTAAAAAGATATGTATCATAGAATTGTTCGGATTTGAAACTCTCCAGTGGATTATTTTAACTGTGCACACAGTCAGGGCAATGAGTTCGCGATTATCACTTTGCAATATCCATATTGCTCATTACTCAGTCTCATTTGCCATGGAATGTTCACAAGTCACACAGTGAACATGATGAGATAACAAATATAAATTATCAACACTTCCTCAGTCATATCAGTTACTATTATAGATCCTTCAGCCAATGGTTTGGGCAAATTTCGGATTTGTGACATAGAAGTTTTCGGAATCTTGTTCTAAACCAAATGTAGAGTGGAGACCAAGCGAACATAAACCATTCCGTGTTTTCACATTTACAGGTGTATGATGCCCTGAAGGACGCTCACCCATCGCTGCACGTGTACAAGCGAGAGGAGATACCCGAGAGACTCCACTACAGAGATAACTCCAGGATTCTTCCCATCGTTGGGTGGGTTGACCCGAGCTGGCACATCCACTCCAACGTGAGTTAACCCATTTCAGGACTAATTGTTGTGTAATCTCCATGCATATACATACCCAGGCCATAGTATTTTCGGGAACAGTCCTGAACGTGATAAATGTGGTTCAGATTCCGGTAAAGCAGATGCGCGGGTTCGAAATACGCACTTTGTTCTGTGTATAATGTATAGTGTGTACAAAGTAGTCTATATAGTTCAACAATACAAACCGCGTGGTAGCATCTAAATTTATATCATAATATATAATGTTTGATAGTCTTTAACCATATCTGGCAACACACAGCCATTGATAACCACTGTGCCAATGGGGTTAGAGAAACCACGTCGTTTCTTTACGAAGGGCGCATGTGAAGCTTGACAGAACAGCTAACATTCATTCCCAGCCGACGCCACGTTCGATATAATGTAAATGCCCGGTTTTTTAAATTTGTACTTGACACAATATGCGGCCAATGTCGTATGACTCAAGAGGGGCATCCCTACAAAATATAACATGACACTCATAATGCGAAACATTTGATCCGACATCACTCTACTCATACTAATACTGCTTTTCTATGATAACTATCACTATTTTCGTACCATTGATTTTAAACATTTACCCTCTCATAATTCCAGCGTGCACTTCATCCCTGGGTTGACGTCAACTCCGACCACGGGTACGACAACGAGTGGATGGTCATGAAGGCCTCGTTCTACGCACAGGGTCCCTACTTCAGGAAGGACTACCGCGCACCTTCATTGGAATCGGTGAGTAGAGAGAGGAAGTTGATGATGATAATTATAATGCTGCTGATGATGAATTTAATTACAATAATGATAAATCTTCCTCTCATCAAAATCCTCCACTTCATCATTATCATCTTCATCGTCGTCATCAACCTCATTACCATCATCACCATCATGATGCATCATCGTCGTCGTCATCATCATTAGCATCATCATCATCATCATCATCACCACCATCATCATCACCATCATCATCATCATCATCATCACCATCGGCATCATCACCACCACCACCTCAATCATAATCATCATCATTACCATCGTCATCATCATCACCATCATCACCATCATCATCATCATCATCACCACCACCCCATCATCAACATCACGATGATGATGATGATGATGATGATGATGATGATGATGATCATCATCATCATCATCATCATCATCATCATCATCATCATCATCATCATCATGGTCATCACCATCATCATCATCATCACCTTCATCATCATCCACATCATCAGCACAATTATCCTTAATCAATTTCATTCTCGTCTCCCCATATATTTATGTTTAAAATAATGCACAATGAAGACGACAACAACTTAACACAAAGAAAGCTATAATTTCCCGCTTATTGGTTGTATCTGTGTATTACCACCCATTGTCTATGAGAGCCTGGTTTGTCTATGGCGAACGTAACATCTAGTATGGAACACGATAATCAAAGCAACATCTAGTATGAAACACGATAATAATCTATCTACCTTTGAATAAATCTATTGAATCTATTTCCACATCCAGGTCGATCTGTATAACTTGATGTGCGAGATTCTCGACATCAACCCAGCGCCGAACAACGGGTCGACCGACCACTACTACAGCATGCTCGCCCGATCGCTGCCACCAACTACCGAACCACCACACAGCTACACCACCGAAAGCGGTGCCGCCCCGACCCGGCCGATGTCCATCTCAGCAAAGCTACTAATTGCGCTGCTCATGTCAATCAATCTTCTTTCATGTTTATAGTTTGCACTAAGGTGTGAAGTATAATCATGGGCGCACGGGATCATTGTGTTGCCGTGGGGGGAGGGGTGTGGGAGGGAGGCATAGTTCTTAACATTTCCCCTTTTTTTTGTACTTGACAAATCAACACACACAAATAAAGGTTGTCACCAGTTAATTAGCTGCCCCAAAAATGATACACTTCCGGTGTTTTGGCCCGAATATGACACGCTTTTGCCCCAATAGGACATGCTTTTGCCCAAATATAATATGAGTTTTCCCGAATATGTCATGCTTTTGCCCGAATATGATATGATTTTGCCCGAATTCGAAGTGTTTTATGCCCAAATATCACGGTCTTCACTCGGTGTGTTGGAAGGGGGGGGGGGGAGGGGAGCTGCAGCCCCCTCCCTCCCACTTCTCCGTACACCTGTGATAATCATCACAGTGTGTGTATAATCATATGCATCATGGTATGCATAGAGTGATATCAATGATTGTAGAATCGTAGGTTGGAATACACTATGGAGGTTTATGTATCAAGCAGTGGTTGAAACTCTTGAGCGCCATTTGGAAACTGATGACGAAAGGATGAATTTTCTTTCTAGACGAAGGCTCAATACTATGTGATTATAATTATGGTGTATGTGAAATAAAATATTGGGTTTTGCATTTACATTTACTTGCAGTCTTTAAAATATATAAAACAACAAAATGAAAGTCATTATTCAAAACGAAAATGTTGCATTACACACTTTTTATTTCAGAAATAACTACAGTCTGAAATATTATCAAATGTATTTTCTTATAATTATTTTATAATAAATTAGTGATTTTATTTTGTTTGCCCTCCTGTCCTTCACTAACATATGCCTTAGAACCGGTGACTACATTCTTGTTTCTTTTATATTAAATATAATAAATAAGTATTTCCTTTTCATTATTGTGAACCATAAATATAATTGTACTTATCCGTACATTTACAATTAAAATTGTGTATTTATGGAGTTCTGTATAACTGGACAATAATAACACGTTTGTCATCATGTGCGAACGTCATTAAAAACTTCTTCGTCAAAATAATTTGTTTTCGTAACAGCTACTTATTGTAAACGTTTATCAGGTTCGTTTCTACGGAATGCTTCGAATAGTCGGGAATCAGCATGTATTTGGTACAATCTGTGCACATAGATAATCACCGAATACAAGCTGGTTCTCGACACAAGGAAAAAGTATGTGTACAAATAAAGAAATACATAAGGTGTGACCCCAATCACTCGCGTGCCCCCCCCCCCCCCCCCCCCACCCCCTCGGAACACCGTGTGCATCCACTGTTTATTGGAGGCGGCCAGCGGCCATCGGTCAATCCGGATTCTGGGTTGCAATCTTCGTGTTCTGTTTAACAGGAGTTCTCGAGATCAATTTAGGCAATTTAAAGGCCATATTTGGGTTGAGTGGTTTCTGCATTTTACCTAGGCCTACACGGTAATGTTACAAGACGATTTTCCGGTGCCCCTCGTCTACCGAATGCCTCGAATATCCGAAACTCCGCGGGCATCCGGTGTTTGTTGTGGGCGAATACCATCGGCCTATCCGGCTCGTAATAGTGGTAACTTAGTGTCCTGTTTAGCGGATCGGTCTCGAACGGATAGTAACCGAAGAGAGATATTTGATTGCAGAAGAGGCTTGCTAAGGTGAAGGCGATCAAACCGGTTGACGGGTTCCTGTTCTTCCAAGTCCTATAGTAAAAAGAGTAAACAAAAGAAAATTGAAACTAGATACATACATGTCAGACACTGTGTTGGAAACTTACGAATGGAAGGAGGCCTGGGGAGAGCCTTTACACTTCTAGAACAGTCCCTGTCAGCGTTGAAACCCTTCTTGACATTTGTTGACGTAATGAATATCGGTAACGGGTTGACCAATTGTGGTTGTATTCGTGTGGGGTGTTGAAATCCTTGCTCTTCCCCATCGGGTGTGTCTCGGCGCGTTCATAAAAACCGAGTGGAGCATATGTGCGGTTCACGCGTCTTGGACGGATCCGAGTGACCCGGGGCGTGGGGGTGGGAGGGCGTTGAGGGTTCAGGTATCCGTCGAAACCTTTCGGACTGTCTGCGACCGGATGGTTGAGTGAGACGTCAGAAAAGTCAAGTAACCCTAACCCTAACGTTGACGAAGGCTGAAGAAATGACTGTATAGCTGACATAGTAGGCTGACGAAAACTTCGTAGGTAAATATTTTCATTGTGACAAATAACAATACAAATATTTTACGTATGAGTCACAAAATAAAGATTAAAATTCATTTCAAAATGTCAAAATCATCAAAATGTTAAATTAGACTGCAATATGAGTTCTAACATTCATGTCTGCATGTCTGATATTTCTAAAATAAACATGATAAAGAACACAATCATTTCGTAGCACCAGTTTAAATTTAAAATGTTATCCTTATTTTACTTACTTTCTACAAATGCCCTCGAGTACTCTAGGGCTGTACGCCCAGCTAGGATGTCGGTGGGGGTGCCCTCCATCAAGCTGCTCGAAATAAGAAGCAGCTTCCTGTAGCCTCCCCCAGTAGCCTCCTTTCGTATACCAGACGATCGTATCACGAACGCGGGAAAATCTTCCCGCCAAATCTGCACAACGCTCCAATAGAATCTCACTCTCTTTAAGTCTTTCATCACCATCAACACTATTGTCATCGTGGTTGGTGTGATTGAGTGTAATCGCGGTAAGATTGTGGGTACACCGCACAGCGAGCATCAACTGCTCTCGGTTCATGGTGATCATCGATGTCTTCGACCCGACGTCGTCCGCGTACTCGCCGGACATCGGAGCGAGGTTCATCCGCAGCACGAAGTCGTGGTCGTCGATCTCCGCGCCGCAGTGACTGTCACGGAGGATTCCCGAGTTGCCGACTAAGGCGCATCGCCGGGGCTTGAGGTCGAACGGCTGAGATAATCTTCTTGCCCGGCTGTTCGTGTCCGTATTCTCCTCGTTCGAGGCGTTTACGTATTGGAAGTCGCTCGGGTGTACCTTGCGACGGAATACTTGGATGGCATCGTGGAGATCGACTGCAGCTGACACCTTCCTCCTGCAAAAATATGTCACAATTTCGTTTGAATATTAGGCTCGACAAATCTGAGAACTTTTGGCTAAATATCAATAATTATCATGCTTCCCATCTGTACCATTGTGCCTGGCACAGATGTTTTGATTGTGACCGAAAATTTGATAATTTTGCCCGACATTGAGAAATTGTCATATAATTAAGCTTAAATAAAGCATATAATTGTTTAGACTCTCGTGAACTAAACTGTTTATTCCCCCACGCCTTTATAGCTCGCTAGATGACGATAAACGAGGGCGATCTGTCCTACAGCAGCAGTGGATTGGTGAGGAGGAGTTTGTGCCATAAGTATACTCCTTCGCCACAGCCTCCCTTCTCACCATGTCCAAACTTTTCTCTTTCCCCGCCACTTTGAACATGTTGAAATACCTACCTTACCCTCTGGACCATGGCCGAAACATCATCATGATGAGGTTCGTCATCTCTCGTCTCTTTCGAAACAACCGCATCATCTGAATAAAAGAGATAAACTGTGGTAAATCTACATTTCTGCTTTTTTCTTCACGTACTTACATAAACACTGAGGTTTCTCCTTCACTGGAGGAATGACTCCGAAGGAGGAGGGGGGGGGGGGTTGGATGAGGGGGTATACAACGCAATTATATTTGATTTAAAATGCATATTATTATTCTTTTAACATTTCTTGCACATGCTTTATCTTACTCTGATTTCGTTGCCCTTCTTAGCGAATAATTTGTATTGACATGATAAGATGATGTTCATGAAGAATAAAACTTCTAATTGTTACTGTTTAAAAGGTAAGGTTAGGACGGAACATTATTTTGTTTAATGTAAAGCCCGGCGCAGACAGAGCCGACTCGACCCGATCCGACTGGTTTAAATCAGGCTAGAGTTGGGCCCGGTCGGTCGGAGCAGATTTATCGCGTTGAATCGGCCCCAACTGGCATCCGACTGTCTCTCGACTGGCAAAATGTGTGTCGCGCGGCACTGAAAACTGAGCCGATCGGAATGACAATTCCAGTCGAGTCGGCTCTGTCTGTGCCGGGCATAAGATGCAATTGATAACAACAGAAAAATAAAAATTTTCATTTTTATAGACATGATGGAGGGAAAATCAAATCGGAAAATGACACACTGCAATTAACTGAAACATGTCAACAAATGGTAATAGCAAAGTAATAAATAACACTCTTTAATATGAAGTTTCAATATCAAACAAGATTTAATATTTATACTTAAAAGAATTACCACATGGCTTCGGCCTTTAAAAGCCTGGATACTTTCGTTTCTATATCTACAATGGTCTGGAAGAAGACTCCACCATCTAAAACTGCGAACACAACTGGTTTCGTCATTCGTGACATCGAACACTTCAAATGTGACCTAAACCAACCTTTAAGGGATTTATTATCACTTGACATACCGTAGTATACATTAGACAGACAATCGGCCCATAAATGTCTTCATTTCGAGACAGTTTGCGAGATAAATGAGACAGCGATAGCCTTAATAATAAACAAATGTGTTATCACATTTCCTCAATATCTTGACGTACAAATACATTTTAAGATGGTAAGTTTATTTTGTTATGTCTAAACATGCCTAAGATACAATGTATGATTGTTTGAAACTTTGAGGGTTTTGTGTTAATTCTTGAAGTTTGGCCTTGCGTATGAGTTGAAAATCTCCACTTCAATCATACATAATCAGGGATCTAGTACTTCACTGACATGTACACAAACTGGCGAAAGGTTGATACAAATAATGTGCATGGCTGTGATCTGACATGTCCACTGAGTGATGTGTAAACATTTCATGGTAAACGAATGTCATATACGACCGAGTAATGAGCACAAATGCAAAGTGATATACACTAACTCATTTCACTGACTCTGTACACAGTTGAAAAGCTCCACTAGAGATTTGTTAATCATATCACTTCAAGCATACATATCTTTATCACGGAAGAGCTTGACCATGCCTCTACTGGTAATACCACAAGGTAGTGGAGAACCGCTAGAGTTCCAAGTAAGTTTTGACAATTTAGATTAAATTACTATCAACTAGTTCCCTTTTAGGCCCATCCTTTAGATTTGAAATATTAATCCTCATATTTCTCTTACGTGATCACAATAAATGAATGCTATAGGACAAATAAATTCAAGATGGTACCCACTTTTTACTTGTTTGAGGCGATTTCGTTCTAATTCCTGAATCTTGGCCTTGTATCTTAACGCCCCTCCTATCGATGTCAGGTAGTCATCGTCATCATCCTCCTCTTCCTCGTCTCCTTCGTATTCATGGTTTTTCCCGGCATCTGATGTGACGTGTATGGATCTAGATGCATCTGAAATGTTATTTAAAATAGAAATACATGAAAAGGGTCGACTGTAGAGTCACAATATACTCATCTTGAATTGGACATAAATATCAATTTTGTTCCCTAAACATACACAATTATGACTGTGCTTGTTTATGGCGATGTCGTGCTAATTCCTGAATCTTAGACTTGTATCTTAACGCCCCTCCAATCGATGTCAGATAGTCATTCGCATCCTCCTCCTCCTTATCTCCTTCGTATTCATGGTTTCTCCAGGCATCTGATGTGACGTGTATGGATCTAGATGCATCTAAAACATTATGTAAAATGGAAATAAATAAACACACTAAGGTATTACTATTATGTAAAATGGAAATAAATAAATTCCTCGTATCCTTCGTACCCTATTGTAAAAGTTCTTATAGCATCTGATGTGACGTACATGTATATGATTCTAGATGCATCTAAAAATGTAATTCAAATGCAAAACATAAACAGAAAATTAGGTCTTTCTAGGTGGCATGGTCAGATCAACATCTAGTCACAATCCTCATCCTCATGATCCTAGGATGATGATTTGTTCTCGTCTCCTTCGTACCCTGAGTTTTTTTTTCCGGGATCTGATGTAACGTAATCTATGAACTTCATAGATGCATCTAACAAGTCATGCTATTAAAATGTAATACATACAAAGAAAATAAGGTTTTTATCCCTTCTGAGTGCCTTAGTCGACTGTAGTCATTTCATCATTTAGAAATAGACACGCTGATTTGCTCTTCGTCTCTTTCGTATACATGCCGTACCATGAGTTTCGTCCGGGATCTGATCTAAGTACGTTTAGGCTGCAGGTTTATGAATCTAGGGCCCCGTTGCAGAAAGAGATACAATCGATCGTAAGTTACAATTGATTGTAAGTCAGAAAATTTACGCGTTTCTACCAATCAGAATTCTGCATGATCTGACTTACAATTATATTGTAACTTACAATTATCTCTTTCTGAAACGGGGCCCTAATGCAGCTAAAATGTTATTAAATTATACAACGCTTTTAACCCCCTGAGTGCCTTGGTTGACTTAAACGATTTGTGTAGGTACTTGACTTATAATACCAAGATGTATAGATTAATATGGATATAAACTATTCAAGTCAATTTGCAATTGAATGCAATTTAAATTGACATTGAAAGAGTTAAATGTTCTGCGCGCAATGTACATAATTATTTAGTCATCTTATGTGACTAGGGTCCCGTTGCAGAAAGAGATACAATCGATGGTAAGTTACAATTGATTGTAAGTCAGAAACTTTGCGCGTTTCAACCAATCAGATTCGCGCATTTAGAACATATTAATATGATCTGACTTACAATTAATTGTAACTTACAATCGATTGTATCTCTTTCTGCAACAGGACATTGGTATCTAAATAGAAGCGCCTGAGCAGGTAGGGATGGATGTAATCACTGAACAGTATAACAAGTGGCCTAACTACATGAGCTAGCCTGGTCACATATCACCAGATAGCTTAGACATAGAACATTAATTTGTGAAATCAAATTATCCGGTGGTAAAAAGCTGTCTCCATTGCTTCATGCACAAACAATTCCGCCGGATAGAACAACGTACATCGCCTGACAAGGAACGGTCAAGAAACGGAGACGAACGAATACAAACGGATTGAAAATGTAACTCTCCGTCGGGCATCCATTTACGCTATTCGGTGATATGTGACCAGGCCTATAAGGAGGGGGGTTCCATACTTACTCGTCTTATCCAACAAGCTAAACCGAAGTTCAATTTGTAAAAACAGCACATTTAAAGTCTTAAAGGGGTAGTTTAGTTTTGGTAGAGAGGGCGCTGCACATCACAATATTTTTGTGAGGTAATGCAAAATTGAGTGTCGAATTTGAGAGAACATGCAATTTTAATGGCAGAATAAACTTTATTTGGTCAAAATCGACCCAGAAACGGCTGAAATATCAATAAATATATCTGATCTTATAATTATTGGGGCCCAAATAATTATATGATTTTTAGAAAAAAATAAAAAAATGCTTGCACTTTTTCAAAAATGTTCAAAAGCGTTTTTAAAATAGTTGTTGATGATCTCGCTATTTATTCATTATATCAATAAAACATCACATGCATAATTTTGTATGAAAAATGGTTGAAACCAATGCCTTTTTTAAAAGCGCCCTCTTGTGTTTTAATGGCTCTTTTTGAATGATAACAGGCTTTTTACTTAGTTGTTTGTAATTTTGTATACCTTTCGAGCATGGTGGAGTTATAACTATTAGTTTATAATGTTACTGTGCAGGTTTTGGCTACTAAAGTTCAGCCTTACCAAAACTAAACTACCCCTTTAAGTTTTAGCCATTATCAACATATCACGCAGGTGAGGAGAGTAAATTGGTTCCACCCTTGGGGCCTCTAAATGAGTTGACACTGAATCAGTGACTGTTATCTGGTTATTGTGAATTTATTGTGTTGATTTGTTTAGGCGGTACTATCGTTTACTTTCAACGATGGTGGCAAAACAAAAATGTATGACGACGATAAAGTGAGCGATAATTAAAGTGTGTTAAGCATGGGGATGCTACTTCTGCGGATCGCCATTTTGAATTTGAATCAACTTTTGTGTCTAGTGTGAATAATATTTGTCCAAAGATAATATTATTTTGAGATGTCTATCATTATAGCGATTGTCATCGTATGTTTTTATATAAATGATGTGTCAACGTTTTATATAAAAAGATCGTTGTTCACCTAATGATAGAAAGGTGAACGAGATGTCAGATTTTATCACCTACACTCTTTGAAAAAAGTGCGAATGGGGTTCTAACCTTGTCCCGTATTTGGAACCCTAAATGGTTATCATATTTAGAACCTTTAAGGTTCTATTTAAGTCAAGAAAGGTTCCTTTCAGCACGCACAATGGTTCGTAATAGTAAGAACAGGGGATGGCGAACCCCTTTTCGCTAATAATGAGGTTCTGAAAAGAACCATCTTACTATTACGAACCATGTTGCGTGCAGAAAGGAACCTTTCTTGACTTAAATAGAACCTTAAAGGTTCTAAATATGAGAACCATTTAGGGTTCCAAATACGGGACAAGGTTAGAACCCCATTCGCACTTTTTTTTCTAAGAGTGTACTGCTCTCTCACTCTACTGCAATCGAAAATCGTTCCGGAACGCCTTTCGTTTAATCACATATATTTTGTAAAATATATAGGAAGACATCTTGACAAATCAAACCCATTTAATTATTTCTGTTCCAATAAGCCAAACAAGAAAGTACACGATACATTTGAAAGCTCCGAGTGATTATGGTTGCATTTTACCATTATAATGGATGACAAAATAAACCCACACAAGTCGGACTCAAGGTGTGGATGGTATGCCAGGTTTAGCATGTTTAGTGTTCGAGATTTGCAAATTGAATTAGAAATTAGCAAATTGAATTTACGTGTTTTACTACAAAGCAAAACAAAAGACAAGGTGTATCGCGCACTGATTATACAATGATGTGGATGGGTGATGTGGGAATTGAGAGACAACCCTTTGGTCTTATTGGTCTTATCAAGTTACGATATTAGTTTTATTGGGAGCACTGGTGTAGATCTGAAGAAAGTTATTTTGTACAAGGGGCCCGGGTGAATTAAAAGATCATTCCACCCTGAACAATAGATATCACTGATCTACGCCTGTCCCATTGATTGAGAGGAGGACCTCCAAGTTGAGATGAACAGACGGCATAACACGGACTGAAACGAATTTAATCTCAGGGAGTTAAACAGTTAAGCCTAAAGCCTGGCGCAAACAGAGCCGACTTGACCCGATCCGACCCAACCCGACTGAAAGCCGCCGCGGCGGGCCCGATTCAAGATATCGAATCGGGCGCGCCGATTCGATATCTTGAATCGGGCCCGACTGGCAAATCGGAGTCGTGAGGCAACGCACACAGAGCCGATCCAACTGAAAAACCAGTCGGATCGGGTCGAGTCGGCTCTGTCTGCGCCGGGCTATACGCACACTGAACCGAATCGATCCAATCCGACTAGTTTTCAGGCAGGCTAGAGCATCGATATATCGATGGGCTAGAGTCAGTTTCGCTCAGTCGAAGCCGATTCTAAATCTGGGATCGGCCTCGACTGACCTCCGATTGGCTCCTGACCGGCGAATCGGAGTCATTAGGCAACGCATACTGAACCGAGCCGACTGAGACTAGTCGGATTTGGTCGAGTTGACTCTGTGTACGTTGGGCTTTAGTCTTGAACGTAATTGTAGGTAGACATGATTGATATAATGATGTTACGATAAGGATTCGGCTCCGCGTTCACCCATTGGTCACTTCCCGTCGTCTAGTTGAGGACGACACCAGATAAGTCAAATCCACGTCGTCACCGAATAAGACGACGGCAAATGGACAAGGAATAAACGTAGGGGCGGGGCCTAATTGTGACGTCATGACTATGCTCGCTATGAGGGTACCGAAGTGATGAAATAAAACCCATCTGTTGGTTCTAAACAACTTGCCCACAAGTCATGTTGATTTAGCTTAGTAGTGGGTTGGAACTAACGGAGTGCCTCCTTAAGGGGCCGTCACAAATCACAAACGGAGCCCGCCCGACTTCTCTGCGAGCTCAAAAGGGCATTTTCGCCAGGACTAAGGCCGTCGTCTGCGCGAATATTGCGGGCTCCGCCGCGTATTTCAGAGTTCGGCCGACGTTCGCCGGGCACCGAAACCTGCTCCCAAATCAGCGATTTTCAAACGCCGAATTTTGAGGTCGCAGAGCTCGTAAACAGGTCGCCCATAGATCGCCCGGGCATCGGCAGGTATTCGATCGATATTCGGGCGGCAATCTGACGATTTTAGACAACTTGGGGCTTTAAAATTCGAAGGGAGGTCGGAAGAGCTGCGCGGCCGTCGCATGGGCTCCCTACGATACCCGAACGACCTCCTCCCGTATACCGTCCGGATTGTAAACAAAATCACGCGTGCTTCGAGCGCACGGGTGTCGGGCCGCGGTCGGGCGGCTTCTACGGGCCCCGGCCGGGCTCCTCCTGCCAACTCAGGAATTTGGCCCCTGGCCACGGAAGACGCCCGCCCGTGCGTCGACCGGAGCCCGCCCGGACGTCACCCGGAGCCCACCCGGCCGTCGCCCGGTTGTCGGACGGGCACCGACAGACCTATTTATCATCGACCGAAACTTGGACGGCGCCCACCCGTATGTCGAGCAGGTATCGCACGACTGTCATTTGTTTACCGGCGGGCCCCGGACGATTTCTGATCACTAGTGTTCAAAGGTTCCGCCCGAGCCCCGTCCAATATGTGACAGGGTGGAATTTTAAGCGAACAATATTCGATTCCCTGGCGGGTTTGAAACTCGGCGACCTCATGGCGATCCAGAAATTCGGCCGGAGTCCGTTTGATTTGTGACGCAGGCATTAGCGACCGTTAGATCACAATACTGTGGCTTGCCTGACAATGTTAGATCCAAGTTACCAGGACCTCCAGTTCAAACTCGTATAGAGTAATCTGGAGGATTAAACTACCAAGTACCAAGTTGCACATATGGTACGAAATAGCTGTGATAAGACACTTTGGTACTCTATAAAAGCTGCCAATCAGACGAGCGAACGGCGGAAATCATGGAAATGGCAGTAACTGAAGTCGAGAAACAGAATAGCACCACTAAACCACCCGTTTGACGTGAAAGGCAGAAGTCATAATGTCAATTGAATTCATTTGAGCCAATTCGTTGACCTATTTGAGTTGTGTTATACAGTACTTGACCTAAATTGAATTAATCACATTATTATGTTTAGCCTATGTTGCCGAGCCTAGGTGTAAATCAAAATGGACTGAACACATGTTAACAGCCCAAACGTCAATTATTATCCGTAACGCCGACTTTAGACTTTAGATCGTTTTGACTCGGTAAAATGGGTGCGCTTCGTTATTCCGAAGGTTCGTTATTCCGAAGGTTCGTTATTCCGAACACGCAAATTTCCTATACCTGAGTGTTCGTTAATCCTAAAATGAAATAGGGTTCATTAATCCGAACATTTGTTGCATTATTCCGAAGGTTCGTTATTCCGAAGGTTCGTTGTTCCGAAAGTTCGTTATTCCGAAGGTTCGCTATTCCTAAAATGAAATCGGGTTCGTTATTCCGAAGGAATTCGCTATTCCTAAAATGAAATCGGGTTCGTTATTCCGAAGGTTCGTTATTCCGAAAATGAATTAGGGTTCGTTAATCCGAAAATGAAATAGGGTGTGTGTGTGTGTGTGTGTGTGTGTGTGTGTGTGTGTGTGTGTGTGTGTGTGTGTGTGTGTGTGTGTGTGTGTGTGTGTGTGTGTGTGTGTGTGTGTGTGTGTGTGCACTGGCTGGTGGTGGGGGGGGGGGGGGTGTCATGGGCCCCCCTCCCAAATCAATTTAAATCATGGCTTTTATCTAATTTTATTGGAAAAGAGAGTAAAAACTCAGATTGCACAGTTTCAATTTTTAAAATGCCAAAAATGGACACCCCCCCCCCCCCCTGCCCTTAGTTGCTATTTATGATGAAATACATACAATTCAGACAAATAAAATGTGATTTTGGACTGATATCAAGCAGCAAAATCTAACTTTATGACATAATTATAATTTTATCAAATTGATTTTGGTTTTATTTCATGTTTGTTTACATGAGAAAGATATAAATATCTATATCTCATTCTTATTGCACTGTTTTACAAAGAAAAATAAAATACAATTTGACTAGAATTGTAAAGCCACTCTTTGCCCCCCCCCCCTCCCCTTCTCCCCCACCCCCATGCAGCCACAGCAATTAGAGTAAGATTGATCCCCTTTCCCAAGTCCACACTGCTCAAAATCAAATCAACTCAATTCTTTTCTACGTCGTATTTATTTAATTTTCGGATTAACGAACCCTATTTCATTTTAGGACTAACGAACCTTCGGAATAACGAACCCGATTTTATTTTCGGATCAACGAACCTTCGGAATAACGAACCCGATTTTATTTTCGGATCAACGAGCCTTCGGAATAACGAACCTTCGGAATAACGAACCTTCGGAATAACGAACCTTCGGAATAACGAACCTTCGGAATAACGAACCTTCGGAATAACGAACCTTCGGAATAACTGAACCTTCGGAATAACGAACCTTCGGAATAACGGACTGTAACCGGTAAAATACTATATCTACTAACTGTTTTTTTGTTGTTGCACAATTCAGATTTACCATGTTAATGTATACTGAATTTACTATCTATTATGATATGTCTGACTGGAAGTGTTCTGCAAATCCCCTACAAAATCTTTAAAGGGATAGTACAGTTTGGGTTTAGGGGTAATTTTTGTTGTGAGGTAATGAAAAAGTAATTGTCAAATTTAAAAAAACGCACAATTTTACAGACAGAATAAATAATTAAAGTTTCATCAAAGTCGGTTCAGAAACAGCTGAAATTAATGTCCATAAATATATCCGCTTGGAATAAATATTTTAAAAGTCTATTCATTATTGAAAATTAACCATAGTTGCTTAAAAAATGTTTTTCATGATCTCTCTATTGAATAATTATTTAAGCCAAACATCACAATCACAGTATTTTGTTGATAAGAAATAGTTAAAACGCTCCTGAGGTGTCTCTTGTATTAAAGGGATAGTTGAGTTTTGGTAAAGAGAGTACAGTTTGGGTCAAACCGAATTTTAGTAAGCAAAACCTGCACCATTACATTACAAACTAAAAGTTATAACTCCACCATGCTCGAAAGGAATAAAATATTACAAATGACTAAGTAAAAAGCCTGTAATCATTCAAAAAGAGCCGTTAAAACTCAAAAGGGCGCTCTCTAAACACTCATTGGTTTCAACCATTTTAAATAAAATATTGCGCATGTAATGTTTGTTGAAATAGTGATTAGATAGAGAAATAATCAATTGTAAATGTTTGAAAAGAGGAAGCATTTTAAGAAAATTTTAACGACTGGTTCAAGATTATCGAATAATTGTGGGGCCCCACAATTATTGCAAATGGTCATGTTTACAGATATTTCAGCCATTTCTGAACCGATTTTGATCAAATAAAATTTATTCTGTCATTAAAATTGTATGCTCTTTCGAATTTGACTCAGTTTTTCATAATCTATTAGTTTTTAATAATAACTTACAAGTTTCAGTTACTAAAATTCAGTTCGACCAGAACTGTACCACCCCTTTAACTTTACAATTGAGACCTTGAAGGTGAACCGACACAGATCGCGCTGTGTGCGTGTAATATATATATACTTAAGGCCCAACGAGGGTTTGGGTCGGGAAACTGAAAACCCTTCCAATTATTCACACTTTATTTTGTGACATTTAATAACAAAGGGACGCATAATAATTACCCTACTGTGACGTGTTAAAATTGGTGGATTTGTTTCCTTTGCGATGGTAAAATATTAGAGAAATGTGCAAAAAATCCCATATACATAACTCATAAGCATGATAAGTGCAGGTATACATGTGTGGGTTTTTCGCGAAATAAACTGATATTTCTCGCGTCCCGGTATGTTTGCTTATAGACTCGCCAAAATTATCATTATGTTCGCTAATAGTATAGATACCGATAGTATCATTTTGGGTCCTGTCTATACGTACACAATTGTTGTATATGACATTTATAAATATTCTCTAGAAACGAGCGAAATTTTGCATTGCAATTCTTTACATTATTTTCTCTTTTTGTTCCCGTTTGTCTTTGTTTCCTTTGGGCAATGTTGGGGTTGGCACATAGGTATCCCAGACTGTCACCGGGGACTAATGTTTAAGTTACATTGACCCTTAATAGACCTGTCTGTCGGACTTGATGTAGCAGTGACCTTTGACCCAAACCAATTCGCGCCAATTCACATTGTATTGATTCACTCGAACTGTGTCTAATTTCCAGCATGCAAACGATCTTCAAAGATCACAAAGTGAAAAACTGCATGACATACCGTACAAACAGTTTCTGAACATCTGAACACACACTGTCATAGCAACATTTCGTATTGTAAATGTTTTATTGAAATGCATCATAACATTTTTTTTTAGACCTTTTTACTAATTTTCTAATGGTAAAGAAGCGTCTTTAAAAATAACCCGCTAACAAAGAGAAAATCGTCTTCTGTCATAACGATTTTGATATACTGTAGTGTGCGATAGATCTCTACTAACTAATGATATGGATACAACATTATTTTGATTCGGAATCGAGTAAAACGAGTGAAATTGTTTGTAAATGTTGTATTATGCATTGTTTGTATAATGCTGCACCATCATAATCATCGATCTTATTTTCGATTAGGGAGTCAAACTTCATATGAACTAAATGCAGGTTCAAATTTAAAAAACAAAGAAAATGCAAAAGAATACGTAGTTCGGAGGAGCGTTAAATGTAACGTTTCTTGCTGGCAACATATTTAAAGGGATATTATAGTTTACGGGTGCTTCAAAAATTAATTATTCGTGCGATGTAATTGATAACTAAGTGTAGGAATCATTATCATTTAATTTTTACAACAAATGAAATGTTGTATGATCAGAAATTCGTTTAGAAGCGGCTGAGATAAATTCCATAAATAATGTCATTCGAATAAAAGTCCAAAATTGACCTAGTGAGTACATTGAATTAATCAAATTATGTTTAACCTATGTAGCCTAGCCTAGCTGTAAATTAAGATGGACTTGAGCACATATCAGGCTCTTTAAAAATATATAAATATGTATAGATCAATCACGTATATCGTATAAAATGATGATATACAGTTAATGTAAATAGCTCTGAATGATAACATAAATGAAGTTGTACTCACTGAAATCAAATTTGATAAGAGATAGTCTTTCCTTTGATATAAGAAATGTTCATATCTTCATAATTTTACCAAATAACCCCTGTAACAGCTCCTGCCTTATAGCAGTAGCGCACTTTATAATTGTGTGCAGTAAACTACCACTATATTTCCTACTAGACAAACTTTAGCTTTAGACAAACAGTACCTAAAAATGAAGTATGTTAAAATCACCCCGAAATCATGAGCGTTTTGCCATTATTTTTGTCCCTCGACAATTTTGAACTATATAGTACTTTTGAAACATGCCGTTTTCATATTAACCGTCGGTGAATTTGCGATTTAATCGCCCAGAGACGAAGCGCACATTCAAAGTCATGCACTTTTTAAACAACATTATAATGGACATGCATTAACCTAGATAGCTTGATCGAGGTTCCATGCCTACTGTATATTATACGTGAACCAATTACAATAATGTTGCTTTGTAAGCTACATTTTTAAAACACGTCATTATTTTCTAGGACAAACCTTAAATTTTAAACTAGGTTATTGAGCTAAATACCCTCGATAAAATTGAACAACAACAAATTTAAGGTTATTATACGTGGTTGTAGTTATACTTAGTGACGTAGCTATAAGTGGGAAGGGGACATTTTCTCCCAGGATATTTCGCCATCATAACCCCCCCCCCCCCCCCCCCTCCCTCATCATGTGTAGAAGATTGCTTACATTCCCTTTTGCAGGATCATCAATTTCAGTGAAACATTCTATAAGCCACAATAAAGATACTCTTTTACAGTGATAAAGTATTCCAATGATGTAATTAATGATGCAATTAATTGTAAACTCTGACGTATGTGCTTATGGCCGAACAAAATGCTTTTCAAAGCATCTACAAGTATTCAGACAATGGTTTGAATTGGTGCTATTGAAATGCATTAGTGCATATCATTGACCGTAGTCCGCACACACCTAATACTAGTGGCGGCGTTCAGTGTTCGCGTGAATAGTGGTATATCCGATAGAGTTTTCACATATTTCTTCCAAAGCAGAAATCTGAGTCGGAGTAATGTTACATATAATAAACAAGCATATTACGATGTATAAAGTAGGATAAACTCTATTCTTGAGTTGCATTGCCCTTAAGTTCATGACTGTGTAATTGTGTCGCAGACTACCCTACTTTGTTGTTGTTATTGTTTATTGGCATTTCATTGTGTTTGTTGAATAATGTTCGCCCTTTTCATGGTTTACAATATATAGCCTTTAATCGAGGCGCTTCTTGATAGTACTTTCAATCAAGTCTACACATATCCCATCGATTTTAACAATGTTAAATATCGCAATGTCTTATTCAGTAGCCGGTCGCTCGAGGTATACCATTTGGTAACTATAATAACTGGTGGTAACGCATAATACATGTTTGTATAGCGATGTATGAGGATAGTCAGAAACATGAATTTTATTAAAAAATCAATGATAAAAGGCTAGAATATAACACTATAGGACACGCCACCTACTAAATGTAGCGTCAAGGGTACGTTCAATTACCATAGTAGTCACGGGAAAACGACCTCAATCGCAAAATGGTGAAAAGTTCGATGTACGTGCCCTAGTTTGTATTTTTTTTCTTCAAAAGGTCTTTTTTGTTTTATTCATTGATTTTCAAAATAAGCATCACTTCTATAGTATCAAACGGAAAAAATGGTACAACACATTACTTACAAAAAGTTGGCCCCACCAAATGGTAACTACTGTATTACGCCAATATTTTCGCGCATTGTTAATTTCGCGTCTGTCTATACTGATTCGCGAAATTCGCGAAAATAAAACCTTCGCGAAATTAGCAGCTCATGCACTATATTATGATAACACAAGTTGCCGTCAAACTCTCTAAATCTGAAAAAGAAGATAAAACCGCACAAGAAAAAGGGTCAAAACCGGGTTAAAACCGGGCATGTAACCACTGAGCTACAAAGATCGTCTGACGGCTTCTATCCAGAAACCATTTTCAATGCCTCTGCTAGCCATCAGAAAAGTTGTGTAGTTTAGTGGTAAGAGCATCGAGCAATGTAATACGTTATTAGGTCTCGGAATCGATTCCCAGTGAAGCCCACTTTTCTTCCCAACGAAGATAACCTAGTCGGCATGGTTTTTAATTTAAGTTGAATTTAAGTTGGACTAATTATGGCAAACCATTAGCTTCTATATGTCAAATTGATAGTAAAAAGGTGTCAAAATACAGCATCAACATTAGTTAGTAATGTTCTTTGCGTAAAATGTTTTAGAAGTCTCAGTTATGTTTTTTTAATGTTGATTTTAGTTTCATCCAAATGCCTCAAATATATAGCCAAACATGATCTTAAATATTGACTTAAACTTCGTGTGATTATTCATAGGGAAATCTTTGTGGAGGGGGAGGGGCGAATCCTAAATCTGTTATTTTTTATTTCAATAGTAATAAAACTATGATGGCGACATCTGCACGTATTATATTTAGAAATTCGATACCGAGGCACAGCTATAACAGGTGACTAACTGACTATTATTACCTCCCAAACATGTACTTATGTACTGAGTGGGTGTATATAACATCGCTATTATCACTTGCACTTCATCTCGGAAAATGTTGCCCCCTTGTTGAACCAAGGGTTGAACTAATGGGGCCATAATGTTCCTACGTCAGGTGCAGCTCCGAACACCCTCCCCCATCTCCTCCCCCCTCATCACCCCCCCCCCCCCCCCCCTCATCACTAGATTATTGAATTAGTGGCATGTTGTTGTTGTTGTTGTTTAATGTTTATTGGCGGTTCATTCAATTTGAATATTTTCGCATCGTCAGGGTCACATTAGTCTTTAATCAAGCCGCTGCTTGCCGGAGACTCTAAAATACTCGGCGCTCAATCAATCATGATCAATAGTTGTAAGATCCCTGCCCAACTCAACGCTAGTTACCACTCAGAGCGTGTGACTCCCACGATTCCCGAATGTTTCTGACATGTATCCCTGTCTGAAAAGCCATGGATTGTTGACATTTTCAAGAATGTTTTTTTTCAAAATATAATGAGCAAATAATTTCGCGAAAATGTCCCTAAAATACCACCCTAGATTCCCACTATCCCAGCCGCTCGCACTAAGTAGGGTTTGTACAATAATTTACGTGTGCATCGTTGAATGAGGCTGCCTACATAAGCAAACTTATAAAACACTATATAATGAATATAGGTTCCTTTTGGTCAGGACTATTAAAAATGATTCACCATGAACATGAACATGATGAAGTAAAAACCCACACCCCTCCCCCTCCCTCTCCCCCCCCCCCCCCCAAAAAAAAAGAAAGAAGGAAAGACAACATTATTTAGTCTTTAGCACTATACTCTCTCACAGGGCAGGCCTGGGGATGGGGGTGGAGGGGGTAAGGGGA
>JBAMJV010006531.1:0-65400 GCA_037951105.1 Echinarachnius parma
ATGGGCTGATTGGATTGATAGATTGATTGATGGATTGATTAATGGATGGATGGATGGATGGATGGATGGATGGATGGATGGATGCATGGATGGATGGATGGATGGATGGATGGATGGATTGATGGATTGATCGATTAAATGATGGATTGATGGATGGATTGCTGGATTGATTGATGGATGGATTGATCGATTAAATGATGGATGGATGGATTGATTGATTGATTGATTGGTTGATTTCTCATTGATTGATTGATGAATCGGTTGAATGATTTGAAGATTAATTGATTTGGTACTTTTTGAATGAATGACTGGCATGTGGTTTTGATGTGTCTGTGCTTTAAAAAAGATCTTGAAGTAATTACCCATTATTGATTCTCACCCATGCATACAAAACAATGAAATCAGTTAAATTATGATAGAAAATTGCCACAAAATGATTACACTATCATAAAATAATCTTAAATTCATGGCAAAGAGCAATTTGTTTGAATGGGAGTACTTATTCGGTCTGCTGGTTTATGTCCCTCTTCTTTCAAATTGGCGCAAGCCATTTTTGACACTCTTTACAAAAACTGTCAGTGTTCGCCCAAGCGTGAACGAAAATTTGTTTTGTTAGTGGCACTTGAAAGATGAGACCATGGGGCATCCATGGGGCATCCAATTTTCAAAAGTGTAACGCTTTTTTTGATACGCCCGGTATACACAAACAAAATCCTGAGCCCCCGTAGGTTTTACCCCCCCCCCCCCCCCCCCAAATCCAAAACTTCTTTCGGCCCGCCTGGTCACGACACGACCATCTTAACCCCCTCCCCCCCCCCCCCCCCCCTACTACTGAGAGGACTTTCAAACAATTGTCTTGGTCTTGAAAAAATGATCTTGGTCCGGTGAACGGCAAATCATCCCCCCCCCCCCCAGGTGTAAGAACCTGTCTACGCCACTGTTTGGTTGTTAAAGGGGACCACCAAAGAACAACACATAATTATATGTTTTGGTAGCGTTTTGTGATATCAAATAGATACCCAACATTTTGCAAAGGGTTCCGTAAATTCATAAACAAAGCAATTAATTACCACCACTTATGGAACCGCTTTTATTTCCTGGTTCCATACGGGCCAAACATTTGCGAGTGAGCCAATGCTATTCACGCGTACGTTTGGAGACAATAGAATCCCGGACGATTTGTTCGCTCTGGACAATGTAGTCTTCGTACATGGAGACACATGAACGCATGCTTTAGAATGGTGATGCGTTTTCCAATTATATATTTTTTTCTGGAAAGATATTTGTGTGAACTTGTTGATGGAATGGACTACTAAAGATGTCACCTTTCATTTATAAAAATATTATTTTGGGGTGGTGGTAATGAAAGAAGAATTCCATGTATTAGTTACCAGCATATCAAGGATAAGAGGAATAATCTATGACAATTTGAACAGGATAGGACGAGAATAATAAAGTTATACTTACATGAGTGTTGTGACAAATTGTGATTTTCTTTGTAGTATTACTATTAGAATATGTTTAATTGTAGGTTTTGTTTAGTTTAAAAACACATTTTTTGTTGGGCAAATGTATCACATTTGATTTATGTGAACACTACTTAACATGATACATACATACAACTTGATTTCTATAAAAACACAAAAGTCTAAAGGGAGGTAATCTAAATCGCTATTTAAATCGTGCCAATCCTGATGGCCGCCTATTGCTATGTGTGAGCAATTCGCCATAGGTGTCGTACATAAACAAAGTACATTCACATATTACTCATTTTATTGATAAAAAACACTTTTTAAAACACGTTTTAAAATCAAACACTACCACAATTAAAGGAACGTGATAGATCATGGCGAAAATAACGGCAACAGTGCGATTCTTTGAAGAATAACTTATTCCTTAGATGAAAAATTATGGATTAGAGGGCGTTTTCTGCGGCGTTTAGGAATGGCAAAAGCACATAATGTCAAAACTATATAAACATTTAGTTTTGAGATCAAAATTAGTGCATAATCGGGTAATAAGAGTCATTTAAATACTACCAATTCATCCATATAAGAAAAAGGGTATGATAATATTAAAGGAAATATATAAATTACCTTGGATTGGGCCATTTCCGTAAAGCTCCATTCTCATGCTGATGTATCCTTGCCATGCAACAGGAATCACACGCACCCAGCGACACCATAGATCGGAGGGAAACGCTTTCCGAACAACGGTATGACGATCAGAGTTGCCTGAAAAGACCTGTACATCGGTGGTCAAAAAAGTACATATTCAAAACAAAAAAATCATTATTAGCTAATGCCTTTCAATGTTATGATAATCATTATTATAGTTCTCATCCTCATCATGAGCATTAGTATTACTATTATAATTAGTAGTAGTAGTAGTAGTAGTAGTAGTAGTAGTAGTAGTAGTAGTAGTAGTAGTAGTAGTAGTAGAAGTAGTAGAAGTAGTAGTAGTAGTACTTTTTCTGCACACCCATGATCCTCGCGAATCCTCGCGAATGCAATATTTCTGATAAATCACGAAAGAACAGGCCAGTCAATATTATTTTTATTATACATAATATCAATAGGAAGAAGACCGATAAATTGAATCATTTTCAACCCATAAATGATCATCTGCGCGTATTATAGCAGAGATGCGTAAACCTATTCAAACGTCATAATTAGACACGCGCAAATCCATGCATACGTCATTAATAAACGCGCGTACGAATTTGCGCCCTTATGCGCTAGATTGATTATTCAGCTCAACGGAAGGGTGTCATCATGATAATGCACTGCAAATCCACATTTGAAGGGTTGCAGAATACACTTTAGGATAGTAATATCAGAACAATAATGCCCGATATAATAGACAAACCCGAGACGGAAACAAAATAAATGATTTATTTAATTGAAAAACAGGCCTGTATATGTGTAATAATGTTGGTTCCCTTTAAATATCGCTCACCAAATCTGATCCAGAGAACGTTTGAACCGTTTCAAAAATCACACCATCCATGCTGCAGGCGACCTCGTAGCTCGTCACCCATTGGTCGGCATCCTGACGTCCTTGTGTTGCCAAGGCAACGACTCGATACGGAGAGCCGAGATCAACCTGAAAAGAAAGACAATCTTTAGTTTTTAATATTGATTTTGGTGTAAATACATTAAAATGTTATTGCCGCAGTGTGACTCTACATGAAAGCTAATATTTATACTTATATTGTTAACCCTCTGCTGATGTATTTCACGTTCATTTTGTTCCATCCCGATCGATCCATCACCAGGACAACACAATGCGGCTTAAAAGAATCTGACGTGTACAAGTCAATTCAAGAATAGTTTAATAAAGTTAAGGAATACGTTGAACAAGTATAGTCCCAATACTTGGATAATACTTTGTACAATAAAAAAGAAAATCCGATTTGCAATAGTTCGTAAATGAAAATACATTTCGATGCTCCTGTAGTAGTCCAGTAGACGGTTCTATATGTCGTGTATTAGACCTGGAGACAGTCATAAGTCCAATGTTTTTTTTTGCTATTCATGTTCTAAATGGTTTTATAGAGAAAATTCAGCTTTGTTGCCGCCTCGGCAACATTGAGCAATTTTTTTAATAAGCATTATAGAGATAATGAGCTAATTTGCATATTTCTGAAATAAGGTCAGAGGTCATTTGCTATCTAGGAATAGTGCAAACATAATGAAAAACTATCATTTAAAGGTGTTTTTGGGGTAAGGAATCCATTTCCGATGCTTATTTGCGTGTTCCATAAAGGCAACACCATGAAATCCAATATGGCTGCCCCTAATTTGCATATTTATGAATATGATTGGTTTTTTGGTGGCTGAGGCCATTAATAAACAAAAAGTACAGGATATTATTTTTTCAATCATGTTCTACATATGTATTAAAGATATTTCAGCTTTGTTGCCACCTTGGCAACAATCAGCAATGTATATAATTAGCATAATTAGGTTTTTCACCTAATTTGCATATTCCCATAAATCAAGTAAAATCGTATATATTGTGAACCCGAAAACTAAAAATTACGAGTAATACCACTTTTCCAAGGTTTTGGGGGGCAACAAATCCATTTATGATACTTAATTCGACATATCTCCATGGCAACCCATATAAATCCAAGATGGCCGATCCCAAAATTAGTCGAGCTAGGATACATTTTATATTCCTTCTTTTGGTTATAAAAGCTCAGGATGATCTTTTTTTTGTATTTCAATCATTGGAATAAGCAACTAGAATACTGGACTCACAATTCAGTTAGGTCTTAACAGTAAAAAATAATACATTCATGAAATAAATGCGATCAAACAGACTAATAACCGTTCTCTCCTTACAAAAGCTAAAGGCGGCCATCTTGGATTTATGTGGGTTGCCATGGTTTTATGTTGAATTAAGTATCAGAAATGGATCTGTTGCCCCTAAAAACCTTGGAAAAGAGGTATTACTCGTAATTTTTAGTTTTCAGGTTCACAATATATACGACTTTACTTGATTTCTGGGAATATGCAAATTAGGTGAAAAACATTATTATGCTAATTATATGCATTCCTGATTGTTGCCGAGGTGGCAACAAAGCTGTAAATATCTTTAATGCATAGTAGAACGTGATTGAAACATAACATCCTGTACTTTTTGCTCATGAATGGATTAAACTACCAACAATCAATAATATTCATAAATATGCAAATTAGGGGCAGCCATCTTGGATTTCAGGGTGTTGCCCATATGGCAAATGCAAATGAGCACCGGAAATGAATTCCTTACCCCAAAACATCTTTAGATAATAGTTTTCATTATGTTTGCACTATTCCTAGATAGCACATGACCTTTGACCCTATTTCAGAAATATGCAAATTAGCTCATTATCTTTATAATGCTTATTAAAAAAATTGCTCAATGTTGCCGAGGTGGCAACAAAGCTGAATTTTTCCTATAAACCATTTAGAACATGAATAGTAAGAAAAACATTGGACTTATGAACATTTCTAGGCCCTAGAGATGACTACTGGACTATAGCATATCTTATATATAATGTGGGCATCGAAGTTCGCGCACATAGCTTTTAATACATCATTTTGACAAGAAATATACTGGTTTGTATAATGATTTTAATACCAGTTTATTCAGAATATTCTGTAGTATAATAAACATGTTTTGGTTTTAAGATCACTCAATTGTATTCATTTATTTCGGCCTGTTTTTGAAACCCTTCCATTTTTATAGACCAAACAAAGGGCATCGAAGTTCGCACATCTGATTTCCCATTCATTTGTACGCGCATTTAAAAGGCCATTGCAGCTGTCTTCACTATCATTCTCAAGGCATTTTCAAGCACGCACAAAATGAAGAGGCTTTGAAGTTCGCGCATACGTAATGATGTGGAGCTGTACGTATAGTAAAGTGACGTTGCTAATCATTAACATTATTTTTGTCCACAGTTATTTTTCGTTATAAACAAAAATATGTATGATTAAAGTGTTCGGATTTGAAAGTTTGCTTGTGCAAGCGCGTATTAACGTAAGTCTACGCCTATACATACATGTACGTTTTTTTTTGCCGCACGTATCATCTTGACGTAGTAAACAAACAAGCAACCAGTGTACTATTACACGTTTACTGGCGTCACCCATCATGAACCGTACCGTGCAATCGGTGCCCTATAGCCCAGTAAGCCTCTGAGGTCATTTAATATATAATTTTGTATTGAATGTCACGTGACTGAATTGAATTCAACCAATCACTTTTCGAGAACATTCTAAAATGTCATATAAATATAAAATATAGAACTACACAATCTAACCTGGATCCATTGGTTTGTGTCATTAGTGCGTGCGCTCCAGGCTCCCACACCTTCATCAGAACTAATCACATTCAACCGTCCCCGTCTAGCTCCATGCTGTCCATCGTACTCGCTCGATGCTGTCCAACTCGAATCAGGGATGGTATTTCCAAGTGGAAAATCTTTAATAGAACAAGCAATTGAATTGTGTTTTTTTTTTGGGAAACTTTGTATCAATTCAATGTATTTTAAAGGAGAACGCAACGCAGAGAATAATACAGGCTTAAATATTTGCACCTTTATATTAGCAGAAAAGTTGCACCCTCATGTTAAAGGTGCATCGTTGCATCTTTCGGGTGCAATGTTGGTTCCTAACGATGCAACTCTGATCATTTAGTGTTTAACTTTGCACCTTTAATCTAAAGCGCAACTTTACACCCTACCTTTTACAAGTGCAAAGTTCCACCTTTAAATGAGCTGCCACCGTTGCAAATAAATTTCACCTTTACAGATTTAACGTTGTGCCTTTGTGTTAAGGTGCAAAAAATAAGGTCCAGCCATTTTGTCCTAAACTTATTTACACTGCAAATTTTGCTCATCGATTGAACTTTTGTCTCAGCGATCAAAAAATTAATAACATATTTGTTTGTAAATACACGATTAGTAAACAAATATTAACTGTGCACCTATACCGGTGCAAACCGTTGCCACACTGAGAGCACCATAAAAGATGCAACTTTACATCTTCTGCTAAACTGCTAAGCTGCACCTAATAATGTAAAGGTAAGTAGTTGCACCGCTAAGGTGCAACTTATAACTTTTAGGGTGGTATTCTAAAATTTGTCAGAATTTATTCCTAAGTCATGATTTTGTCCTAAGTGATATTCCAATATACTTCCTAAATATCTTCCTTAGTCACTTCCTAACTTTTTCCCTAACTTTAGGCAAGAACTTAGGAAAATATGCAAATTTATGCAAATTAGAGACTTAGGAAGAAGTGGTATTCTTAAATGCACATAGGAAGGAATTTCTAGGAAAGTTTCCCCTTTCCTCCCATACAAAACCAGTGGGGGTTACATACACGCAGATAAATAAGCGCGCACTGTACTTTTATGGCGCAGATCAACGACAATACAGCAAGCGCATTTGCACAGCTTTTACGCAATTGGATGCTTGTAAATGAAACAACATCAGTCACTGGCTCACAGCTGCCTTGTGGGCGTGGCCTAAGCTTATTAATTTGCATTAAGATCTTCCTAGGTCAACATATTGGGATACCAATTTTGCACTTCCTAAGCAATCCTAACTTCCTGACTTAGGAAGAGATTTAAGGCACATTTTAGAATACCACCCTAAATGTGCAGAGTTGCACCTTTATGACGCACCAAAGGTGCAAACTTGCAATGTGCATCTTTACACCTTCACCAAAACGAGGAATTATGCACCTTTAAAGGAGCTACCTATATGTGTCAAGCGGTTTGCACCTTTTCAAAGGTGCAAAATTGACCCTTTTTTCCTTAGTGTGTACGTTTGGAGACAATAGAACAATTAATGCCCATAGACCCATGAACAATTATCGTGATGGCTTTTCAAATTATATCATTTGTCTGGAAACCAATTTTTCTGAACATGTTCGTGAGGGCGCTTCAATAAATAATTGTTTTGTGAGGTAAAGAATACCTGAGTGTCAAATTTGAAACAACATACAATTTAAATGACAGAATAAACTTTATGTGATCTAAATCGGTTCAGAAACAGTTGAAATATCAATAAATATATCCGATCGAAATAAATGTGCGATCCCACATTTATTCGATGATTTAGGACAAAACATATTAAATGCTTACACTTTTTCATATACCAAACTATCCAAAAAAATATAATGTTATCTGACCTGTAGCCCATTTCATAAAACACTTGCAATTGTTGTAAGTGTCCAATTATTGTAACTATTAAGTCAACAGCCAATCAGCATGGAGCATTACAGCTGTTGACACGGTAGTTACAATAATTGGACACTTACAACATTTGCAACAGTTTTATGAAATGGGATACTGGTCAAATACGATTCATTGATAGGCTAACCTAAGTCATGTGATGTTAAAATATATATATATATCGATAGAGGAGAATTTTCGTTTAGACTTATCGATAGCAGGTGTTATATTACATGCTGCAAGAGAGATTGAATTATGACGTCACAATGAGAGAGAGAGATTATATTTTGACGTCAACATTATCGCTTCGAAAAGCCACATTTTCTTAACGAGCTCAAAGAGGCTAAAAATGTAAAGATGTGTTACTTTTGTCATCTAACATAACAGATGTTAACTTTGTTGTCGGTGAAAATCATGGAATGTTCCCTCGGTATTTGAAATGCTTTTTCGTGAAGAGAATAAGTCTCCTGACGACGGATAGTCAACCTATTCGAAACGTCGAGTCCCTCCTACCATCCACCCTCTCCTCGCAATACCAACAGTCCTTTCTAGGACTATCAACAGTCCTTTCTAGGACTACCAACTGTCCTTTTTAGGACTCTCCTAGAAAGAATACCAACAGTCCTTTTCAGGACTATCCCAACAGTCCTTTCTAGGACTAACAACAGTCCTTTCTAGGACTACCAATTGTCCTTTTTAGGACTCTCCTAGAAAGAATACCAACAGTCTTTTTCAGGACTATCCCAACAGTCCTTTATAGGACTACCAACAGTCCTTTCTAGGACTATCAACAGTCCTTTCTAGGACTACCAACAGTTCTTTTTAGAACTCTCCTACAAAGAATACTAACAGTTCTTTTCAGAACTACACCAACAGTCCTTTCTAGGACTACCATAGTCCTTTTCAGGGCTTACCAATCCACCCATCTCACATGGTGTACCCGTAAACCACACGTATTATAATAAGTCCCTCGTCGGAACATTCCGTGATATTCCCTCCACCACCAGATAAAGGGATCTAGTAACTTTTGTAACAAGTGCAAAAAGTGATGAGTGATTAATATAAATGCGTATTGGTGTGATCTGATATATCCACAAAGGAATGTGTGAAAATTTAACGTTAATAGGATGTTTTTGGGCCGAGAAATTAGCAAAAAAGCAAAGTAATATTTACTTACCCATTACACTTACTTTGTACTCGGCTTAACTTATCCCGTACACAGTTTAACATCTGAACAATTCAATCGTGAATATCTTTTGAACGAAATGGAAATTTGAACAACCAAAACCTGTCCTGTGCCTTTATTGTTAATATGAATATGACAAGGGATGAGAGAACCACCAGAGTTCCAAGTAAGTTTTGAGAATTTGGACAATGTTACTACAACTCTTTAACATCTGTATATTAATACCTTCGATGGGGCCATATCCGTAAACCTCCATTCTCATGCTGATGCGTACTTGCCAGGTCACAGGAAACACACGCAGGAAGCGGCACACTATCGGGGTGGGGAAGGCTTTCCGTACCACGGTATGACGATCATAATTGCCTGAAAAGACCTGTTAAGAGACGACCAAAAATATACATATGAAAAATACAAAACGACACAAATGTAGGTAAGGCTGTTCGTTTAATATAAAGGTAGCATAATTTGTCATAATATTTCCTAATTGATGACAAATCTTTCCAAATCGTTAGCTAATCTTTTCTCATCGATAATAAACCATGGTATTTCGAGAAAAAAGGTGGTAGTAGTACTGTTAATATATTACTATTTTTAGAAGCAGTAGTGTACTATTTTTTCTATCATTATTATCATCATCAATATCATGCAAATAATTGATAACAAATTAATGAAACTTTTCTTAGTTACTTATTGAAACGAACATAGACCAAGTCGAGTAAATAGATTTCTATTATAGAATATACGGTACATGTATTGTTTGGCGGCGATGTAACTACAAACACTCACCACATCTGATCCAGAGTTATCTTGAACCTTGTCAAAGGTCACACCATCCATGCTGTAGCCGACCTTGTAGCTCGTCACCCATTGGTCGGTATCCTGACATCCTTGTGTTGCCAAGTCAAAGACTCGATATGGAGCGCCGAAATCTACCTGAAAAGGCAGACAATTTTAAGTTTTCAAAATAAAGATTTTGTCGTAACATGTTACATCAAAATGTTATTGCCCACAAGCATGACAGTCCACTTGCATGACAACTAAAATTAATACTTTTATTGTCAAAAACTGTTGTTGGTATATCATGTTACGTGTATGTCACATTGACATGAAATGAAATGTGATATATAAATGCTCATTGCCACCACGAGATCATAATGCGGCTTAAAGTTTTGGTAGAGAGGGCGCTACATGAAATTATTTTTTGTGAGATAATGAAAAACTGAGTATAAAATTAGAAAGAGCACAATATTTTAAATGACAGAATAAACTTTATTTGATCAAAATCGGTTCAGAAACGGCTGAAATATTCATAAACATAGCCATTCGATAATTTTGAACCAGCCGTTAAAAATTCAAAATAAATGCTTCCTCTTTTCAAAAAGTTACAAAATAGGTATTTAAATAGTTGTTGGTTATTTCTCTATCTAATCACTATTTAGACAAAACATCACATGCACAATATTTTATTTAAATTGGTTGAAACCGATGAGTGTTTAGAGAGCGCCCTCTTACGTTTTAAAGGCTCTTTTTGAATGATAACATGATCTGTACTAACTCATTTGTAATTTTGTGTTCCTTTCTAGTTATAACTATTAGTTTGTAATGTAATGATGCAGGTTTTGGTTACTAAAATTCAGTTTTACCAAAACTGTACTCTCCTTACCAGAACTCAACTATCCCTTTAAACGAATTCGACGTGTATACTGACAATTCAAGCAGATTTCAACCAAGATAATGAATACGCTGAATATAAACCAATCCTTGAACATTACACTGTACAATTTCGTAAACATATTTCTATTTGCGATAATTGGTAAATATCGCGAAGTAACTTATCAAACTATTACATAATCATTATTATATTATATAACACTTTATAATGTTCTCGCAATTTGATTGGTTGAATTCAGGTCACATGACATTCGTGGATATGTACCATTGCACGATTTTGACGTCATAATCGTGCAATGGTACTTTCATGTAGTTCTATTGCACGATTTTGACGTCATAACGTGCAATGGTACTTTCATGTAGTTGTTTTGTGCAAGCTAACACATAATTAATGTTTTTTCCATTTGTGCAATGGTACGAATATTTCAATTCGGTAAAAAATGGAATGTTTCATCTTTCACCTCATGCAAATATTCGTACCATTGCACTCATAAACATTCATTATTTGTATACCATTTTTAAAGTTGACTTATGCTAAACTATTACACATAAACATGTATTTTTGTTAATAAGACGGTACATATTCAAACCTGGATCCATTGATTCGCGTCATTAATGCGTGCGCTCCAGGCTCCCATCCCTTCATCAGAACTAATCACATTCAACCGTCCACGTCTAGCTCCGAGCTGTCCGTCGTACTCACTTGATGCGGTCAGACTCGAATCAGGGATTGTATTAGACTCAAGTCCAAGTGGAACATCTGGAATAATTTCAAAGTAATTTATTCCACGACAATTATTTTCTTAGCTAATTAAACATCCAAAGTATTTTATCATTTCGATGTATTTAATTATTTATTTATATTTTTGTAATATATAAGCGCCATTATATTTTTAAATAGGAGATGAATCAATACAATAGCACTGCAAGAACCGTCATCTTATATTATAGTATTAAGATTAAAGGAGTCTAATGAAGCATTTCAAGACACATACAGAACTAGACAGAGTGCACTCACGGAGTGCATACCTCCGCCAATGCTCGAATTTTGATTGGCTAACTTCAATCTCCCTGCATGCTGCACGAACACACGAACACACGAACACACGAACACACGGCGGAGGTAACAATCAAAGTAATCTACCATCTACAAGTATAATAATAAAGTGAATTCTTAAACGTACTTAATACAAAAATAAATTTCATAATGTTGGGTCTATAGATTCTATGTACAATAAATTCAAAGTTATTTCAATTCAAGCATCAAATATTGCAGCTATGAAGGAACATGTGTTTGTTTTTTATTAACAAAGCAATACATAATGTACAACACTAGAATGAGTTCTTTAACAATATTGGACCAATAAAAAGGGTGTATTGCTATGTACCATTGAATTTAAGGTTATTAAAATTAGAAGAGGGGAGCACGACATTCCCTCGCGGGTTCCTCACAAAATATGAAACAATGGCCAAGGAAGAGAGCTTGCTACGAAACTTTTTCAGAGACACCGGACCACCACACAATGCAAACGATCTAAGAAAATATTTCAATTACCTTCGATAGGGCCATTTCCGTAAAGCTCCATTCTCATGCTGATGTGTCCATACCAGGAAACTGGGCGCACACGCAAGAAGCGGCACGCTATCGGGGCGGGGAAGGCTTTCCGAACCACGGTATTGCGATCATAATTGCCTGAAAAGACCTGTAAAGAGGCAGCAAAAAATGTACATATTCTAAAGTAAATAAAACCTAAATAAAGAAAGTAATTTTTTTATTTGTTTGTGTAATAAAGAGGTGACCAATAGAGGTCGTTCATAATCGATACCACTGAAAAGAGGGCATTTAGAAAAAGGGGGAGAAAAAAAAATGCAAAGAAAGGCAATGTTGACTGTTCATTTATTTGTTTGTAGTAGGGCACATGACAGATAGTTTATATTAGTAAAGGTCTCGCAATTGGAAAGATTGGTAGAGCTTGCGCTTTCCTGTAGTCATTGAGGTACCGAGATCGAAAGCATAGATAATATTAATTGTTATTATTCTCGATTTATATAGCGCACATCACGATTGATAATCATCTCTGAGCGCTTTACATTTATATTACCCCGGTCTTCGGATACATTATGCAATCAATCCAGCACATAAAGTGCACGTTTTCCTCTCTTTGGGGAGCATCCCAGCCAGGCAACCTTGTGGACAATACAACAAAACTAAATAAAGTAAGTATTAAGGTTCTCTTTTAATATACAGGTAACCAATGAGTTTGTATTTAACCTAGAAGATGCAATTCTCTTAAATCGAACGGGCTTCCTAATTATCACTGTTTATACCTACTGAATGTTGAGATGCTCCGCAGGGTGTGAAAATGTGCACTTTTGTGTTTGATTTATCGTAGTGTGCGCCGTCTGGAGACGGGGTTATTAATAATAAGCCGAGAGCGTTAAAGACAAAGTATGCTTCGTGCTTTAAATTTGCACCTTTATCATCATTATCAACATCATTATCAGTATAATTACTAGAATATACCATTATCAGTCAAAAGTAGTTACGATTATTATTAGAAGTACTATTATAAGCTGAATTTTGCATGATTATTTTCATTAGCGTTTTTAGTATAATTATTATCGTTATATCATTATTTTTGTAATTATAATAATTATTACTATTATTGTAATTATTAAATTAGAATTATCATTCAAGTACAGTTAAAATTAATTCAAACTTGTAAAACGCTACATTTCTTTAAAGTCACGATTTAAAGGGATAGTTGAGTTCTGGTAAGGAGAGTACAGTTTTGGTGAAACTGAATTTTAGTAACCAAAACCTGCATCATTACATTACAAACTAATAGTTATAACTAGAAAGGAACACAAAATTACAAATGACGTAGTAAAAATCATGTTATCGTTCAAAAAGAGCCGTTACAACGTAAGAGGGCGCTCTCTAAACACTCATCGGTTTCAACCATATTGAATAAAATATTGTGCATGTGATGCTTTGTTGAAATAGTGATTAGATAGAGAAATAAACGACAACTATTTAAATACCTATTTTGTAACTTTTTGAAAAGAGGAAGCATTTTTTAAAATTTTTAACGGCTGGTTCAAAATTCTCTAATAAACCTGGGGCCCCAGGTTTATTACAAATTGATATATTTATGGATATTTCAGCCGTCTCTGAACCGATTTTGATCAAACAAAGATGATTTTATTATTTAAATATTATGCTCTTTCAAATTTTATACTCAGTTTTTCATTACCTCACAAAAAAAATAAGTAGTCTAGCGCCCTCTCTACCAAAACTTAACTATCCCTTTAAGATGAACAAAGTCGAGGGTACAGAAATGAAGCGCTTAAAGGGACTTAGTAACATTGTCCAAATCCTCAAAACTTACTTGAATTCTAGTGGTTCTCTCATGACATACCTTATCATATTCATATTAACAATAAAAGCACGGGACAGGTTTTGGTTTTTCAAATTTCCATTTCGTTCAACAGATATTTACGATTGAAGTGTTCAGCTACGGGAGAATTTCATGCCGTGTACAAAGTAAGTACAATGCGTTAGTGAATATCACTTTGCATTTTTGCTCATATCTCAGCCAGAAAACATCCAATTAACGTGAAATGTTCACACATTACTTTGTGGACATATCAGATCACTGCAATACACATTGTATTAATCAATCATATTTGTTTGCACTTGCCAACAAGTTACTAGATCCCTTTAACAATACTTAATAGCGCTAGGTATTTTGAGTGCCATTAAACAGTATGTTGTTTATGTGATGTAATTATGAGCCATAAATTAATACTCACCACATCTGATCCAGAGTTATCTTGAATCGTGTCAAAGGTCACACCATCTATACTATAGTCGACCTTGTAGCTAGTCACCCATTGGTTGGATTCTTGACGCCCTTGGGTTGCCAAGGCCACGACTCGATAAGGAAAAACGATGTCAACCTGAAAATGCAGACATTTTAAATGTTTAAATATTGAACGTGTCGTAACGTTTTAAGTGCAATACTTTTGCTTTAGTGTGACTTTCTGTTCACAAGACAGCTAACACTATATACTTGGATTGTCAAACCGCATGTAACGTGTATTTCACAATCACATTCCTTTTATTAGAATAACTAATGGAATGAAATCGAATGTTTACACATGCACATTTCTACCAGCAGAAAATAATGCGGCTGACATAAATCAAACGTCTAAATTTCAATTCAAGAATAATTTAACAAACATAATGATTGTTTGTTAACATAGGCGAATTATGTCATACTTAAATAATAACACGTTGTGGTGGTAACTGCAGTAAGTTAAACGCCGATATGTCGATGTTGGGATCCATAGTGATCGGTTAAGCCAAAGTTTGCGGCTGGTATAAGGGCAAGTATTATGATGCTATACAGGGTGGCCCAAAAAAACGGAACGGGGCACTTCCCAAAATATAGTACCAACAATTTCGTTTTAGGACGCTGTGAGTGAGACCATGTCAGGTGCCCATTTTTGTAAATTTTTACCAAGTCAGTGCCACTTAAATCGCATTTCCTGCCTGTAATACCATTGAACGACCATGCCCATTCTCTCGGCACACAGCTGAGTGCACACTAACAATGGCGCGCGGATTGCTCGTTATTACGGGTAGTAAGTGCGATTTAACAGGCACTGACTTGGTGAAAATTGACAAAAATGGGAGCCTGACATGGAGTCACTCACAGCGCCCTAAAACAAAAACTGCACGACAAAAATTACTGTTCTTGGTATCGTTTTTCATTGGAAAAGACACCCTAACAGATGGACATAATTAATTTGGCACTATATTTTGGGAAGTGCCCCGTTCAGTTTGTTTGTGGGGCCAAAAAATAACCAGGGTCAAACTGTTGAATAATATCAGTAATATGAGTATGTCGTACCGATGTTATTTTTCATTTTCATTGCATCCACCTCCACAAGACTGAGCACCGTCGTCAGTCTTTTCAAACAGGTCTATCACCACCACGAGGCTAGTTTGATCCTGAACTGTAGTTATCCCCCTATACAGCGCCGCCGTTTCGATCCCACTAATAAGGGAGTTCGTAGTTACAAACTGCGCATGTGCCAATTTCTAAGACGAAAATTCACTGTACCAAAAACACCGATATTGCCCGTTTTCACATAGACCTACGTGCAATTATTGTCACATTTAAAACGTGTTTTCACGGGAAATTTGGCTCGAAGTCATAAATATTTTTTTGAATTAATCATAATGGATATCTCATATACATAAGACTGATTTTTTTTAATTTATTTTTTCTATTTATTTTCGGATTTTAACAAAAATGCCAACGTTCGTATCGGGGCTTTTATTGAAATCGAAAAGGCCCCATGCGTAGATTTTTGTGTACTGTTGAAAACGGGCAAAGATGTGATTTTTATGTGAAATTAATTTAGCCTGCTTCAAGTTTGAAAATAAAAATGAATAGTTATATTTATTCAATTGTATATATTTTAGGATTAAGGTGGGGTTTTGGGGGGTCAGCCTGAGGTCTTTTAAACGTAACGAAACACAAGGAGAATTCACGCACGCACGCGGAAATTCTGCATAGAGCTCTGCACTTTAAATGCATAATGAAAACTCTTGGACATAAACGCCGTGAAAGCGTGTGTGCATACGCGTACGTCGCTACAACACGTAATTTCCTGTTTCAAATTATGACATTGTCGCATTGTTTTGACGATAACTTTGGTTAACATTCATGTATTAAATTGGGGCGAGTCGCATTTGAAAGCTGAAATTCCTTTCTACCATAAAATGTAACATTTATTGCAAGACGTCTGGTAATCCCGCTGCCTTTTTAGGTTAAAATCTGTTACGCATTCAAGTTTCGAGTCACGAGCCTATGGGAAATGCACGATGTTTTGAAGATGTATGCATACAGGCCGCACTCAAAGAGCCATACAATCCGAACGCATTATCGTATCAAATTGGGGCGAACAGATCTGAAAAGAGTAGACTGCAAGCTAACCACTGATGTAAACATCATTGTTATTGGTCAAATAACACCTCTGCCTTTTTGTTTTGAAAAGTTTTGTTCAATCGGGACCATGCTCTTAAAAGAAGATCGTGCATGGCGATTCCATTTTTGAATGGGGCACAGTGCGACAGTGCGATGCGATGCGGTGTATCGCACGCTGTACGTGTGCAGTGCAAATGCATAGGAACCGTTGCTTATGAGGGATTGTCAGCTGACAATATTGGCCTGTACATTTATAAGTTTGAAGCATATAGTACACTCGTCTGTTAAACATGATTATGTTAACACAATCAAGACTAATCGTGAATTGACTTATGTACATTAATCACGTATTGACTTGCCCTTGGTAATTTACTTTTCCCACATGTATAGTGTACTAGCTATCACGTTTGAGTCAATGAGAGGGATCGAATGTACGCTAGCATTGCCAAAGGAAATACCTCTTATAATAATGGAATGACTTGACCCAGCGGCTAAGTAAACATTCTGATAAGGTTCCCGAGCGTACGCGTATTATCAGTGCAGCGATTTATTGTCCAAATCGACCCTAAAGTTTTCATTATGGTGCGTCACAGGCTGTGCCGTAAACGTACGCGTAAAGCCTCAAATTTGGTACATTCTTCCGAAAACCCGATTACGTCCGTTGCTCCATGGGCTAACTACGAACTCCCTTATTAGCGCGAACAAGTGCGAAGAACTGCGAAAAAGCGCGAACTATATAGCGCGAATAAGCCGTCGATATATCCCTGCTGGAAAGTTCACACTCATTCACAGTGTGAAACACAGTGTGAAACCACATTTCACAATGTGAAAACACATTTCATACTGTGAAAACTCATTTCACACTGTGAATGAAATGTTTTCACAGTGTGGACACAACCACACTGTGGTAAACCACAGAGTGTTCACATTGTGAAATTTGATTTCACAATGTGAAATGTGTTTTCACATTGTGAAATGTGTTTTCACACTGTGGCCACATTGTGAAATTTATTCCACACTATGAAAACCAGATTTTCACTGTGTGAATACCTTGCGACACAGATTTCACAATGTGAACAGAAGAATTCACAGTGTGGCCACTCCGTAAAAAATATTTCACATTGTGAAAAATATAATTCCCCTTGTGGAAAGTATTTCACAGTGTGAACTGGAGAATTCACAATGTGGCCACTCTGTGAAAACAAAATCACAATCTGACAACTCAGTGAAAACTATTTCACAGTGTGAAAATGTGCAGATAAATGTATTAACAATGAAATGAACCTGTCTTTAGAGGTCACCTGTATGCAGTGGCCACTTGTCTTATACTTCCCCTTGGTGGACAGAGGTTTGACTGAATAGCTAGACACAACAATATGTCAATATTATTGTATTTATTGTATTCATTATACTATTTCACCGATTTGAATATATTTCAAAGATGGTTGTATTTATTGTATTCATTATACTATTTCACCGATTTGAATATATTTCAAAGATGGTTCAATATTATATTACAAACAGAAACCAATGTTTGACTCGTAAGCGGTATAGATTTTAACGAGACATAGTACCCTAAAACAGTGGCATACATGGGATTTGTTCAAGGCGAGGGGGAGGGTGTCGGTGAAGAACTTTCGAGGGTGGGGGGGGGGGGGGGGGTGGGGGTGTCCGGCAAATTGTTTAGAGAGGGCCAGATGTCGGTGAAGATTTGTTCGAAGCCGAATTCCGAGATCCTCAAAAATGTTTGAGGCCAAGACCGAGACGTTTGTTATGATGGTCAACAGTGGCGACATAGTGGGGGTGGGGGGGGGGGGGGGGGGGGGGGGGTGCCCCCAATAATTTGAAAAATACAATAGAAAACATAACGGGACATTTTTTGAAGAAAAAAAAATACATAAGGTGTGCGGCCCCCCCCCCCCCCCCCCAATAATTGTGGTGCCCCCCCCCCCCCCCCCCCCCCATCCTTCTTAACCCTCTACTTGGTACTTGGTAGTTTATTCCTCCAAAACACTCCATAGGAGTTTTAACTGGAGGTGGGTCCGAGAGAGTGGTTAGCCCCTAAGGACAGAAGGGTCCTTAGCAAGCGCATTCTGGAATGTATGAAGTGAGGGCTGGTTTACTGTAGATTGAAGTAGCTTATTCCATTCAGTGGTTGTACGGACGAAAAATGAATTTGCGAACGCCTCAGAGTTTGTGTGTTGCTGTTGATACTGTAGAGAATGGTCCCTTCGGTTTCTGTCTATTTTGGGTTGAATGAAGTCCTCATGTTTGATGTCCAGGTTTCCGTTCAGCATCTTTTGAAAGCAGGTTAGGCGATGACATTTCCTTCTGTCTTGAAGCGCAGTCCACTTAAGCTCTTTAAGAATGGCAGTGATGCTTGTATTTTCCCCGTATGTGTTGGATACAAATCTTGCTGCCCTATTTTGCACTCTTTCTATGCTATTTATCTTCTTCTGTGTGTATGGGTCCCATGAAGCAGAAGCATATTCTAGATGAGGTCTCACTAATGTCATGTACAGCTTTTCCTTGACATGCGGTGTACAGTGGTGGAAATTTCTTCTGATGAAGTTCAACACCCTCGTTGCCTTGAAGGTTGCATGTGCGGTCTGCTTGTTCCATCGGAGATCATGTTGAATTTGGACTCCTAGGTACTGGATGTCCTTCTTTTCCTCAAGGTCAACTCCCATCAATGTATACTTTGTAGGTTCTTCCTGCCTCCTACAAGAAATCTTCACATTCTTGCATTTAGATGGATTGAATCTCATGCCCCAGGTTTGTGCCCAGTCAACCAGTTTGTCTAAGTCCTCTTGCAGTTGGAGTTGGTCCTCAGCAGACGTGATGGTGTTGTAGACGAGGCAATCATCAGCAAATAGGCGGACCGTGCTGGATATGTTCTCATGTATGTCATTTATAAATATGAGGAAGAGATGAGGGCCTAAGACTGTACCCTGAGGGGTGCCACTTAACACAGGTTTCCAGTCGGATGCAGTTCCATTTACCATCACACGCTGAGAGCGATTGGTTAGAAATGATTTTATCCAGTCCCTTGTCTTGTTCCGGATTCCATAATGACCTAGCTTAAGAAGCAGCCTCTTGTGTGGAATGACATCGAAAGCTTTTGAAAAGTCAAGCACTCCTACGTCTGTGGGAATTTTGTTGTCTATATTTTGCAGGAGATCATGAGTAGTGAGAATAAGTTGAGTCTCACATGATCTCTTCTTCCGAAAGGCATGCTGGTTGTCGGCTATGATGTTAAACTTGCTCAAATGCCTCATCATCTGGCTGTCCACAATATGCTCCAGCAGCTTGCAGCACGTACATGTCAGTGATACCGGTCTGTAGTTTGCTGGATCTGTGGTTGCACCTTTCTTGTAGATAGGACTGATGTTGGCTCGCCTCCAATCAAGTGGCAGTTCCCCAGACGTGATGGATTGATGAAATATGAAAGCTACCAAGGGGGCAAGTTCCCTAGCTGCTAATTTCAGAGCCTGGTTGGGGATCCCATCTGGTCCTATAGCTTTCGATGTATTTATGGTAGATAACAGTTTCTCAACACCATTTATATCAACCTCACTGATGGTCAAGACCATTAAGAAGTGGCCTCGACTGACCACTTAATTTTTGTAAAGGGGGGGGGGGGTTGAACCCCCCAAACAGCTCTTTTTCATGAAGGGGGGGGGGTTATTGAACCCATCAACCCCTTATGGATACGCGATATAAAGAGCTGAATTGATTTTTATGACGTCATAGCAACTCGTTCAGCAGCTAATTCGGCAAGAGGCTAGCTTGACCTATACCCCCAACGACCCAATAATGATCTTGTGAAGACCTGTTCTTCCGAATTAATTTTTTTTTTTTAGAAAAATTAATTTTTGAAATGCTAAAAATTACATCGTTAAATTGTTCGAGTTGTCCTATAGGTCAAGAGCAGGCCGCTAATCAACTCGTTTAGTCCAATTCGTAAGGGACGAGATAGCCGTTTGCCGAATTGTTGAGGCGCCCATTCACGTGAGTGACGTCATGCACAGTATTCGAATATCGTTACCTGCGTGGGGCGCATAAGGTAAACTCTTCGACCTCGAATTGCATTTTTGAAATAAAATGACAGAAGCTGGATCCCGATCGTCTTCTCGACTATTGTTTGAATTTGCCGTTGTTTGTTCCGAACTAGAGTTCTGTCCCACGACCTTGCGTATCCGAATCCTGTCCCACGACCTTGCGTATCCGAATTCCGATACGCCGCCATTGCAACAAGATGCTGCACGCTGGATCGGACATGTGTGGATTGGTGAGTCATTAATTTGTATGACTTTCTGTATGATTGAATGTTTATAGATTGAGCTCTACTGACTATGATATGAATAATGTAAGATACTAAGGCTAAGCTAAGTCAATGACAATGTCAATGAATATGAATCACTGAATGTAATAATGGAGTGTACTAACTACTATCGACAAATTTACCCAACGCTTTCATGGCCTCTTTAGCATGTTTAGTCTTTTACTAACTGTGATCAGCGCTGTGACACGACGTCGCTCGAAATCTTGCAGGTACATTTTTGTAGATGTGCGACGAGGTAAAAAATCGCCTTTACTTACAAAATGATTTGAATTTGTTTCGCTCTGAATTACCTTTAGTGAACTTATCGTACATTGCATATGATTTGCTAAAAAACAAGGATAACTTACCTCAAATTGTAGATCGACATATCTATCACTATCATTGCCTCGAAATTATAAATTGTATTTTGAACGGTCGGCTGCTTCTAGCGATAGACGCTACCCATTGACTTTGCTATGCGAACCAAGAAAGCAGATCGATTCCTGTGACTTACGACAACCGAGTTGAGTTCCAAGCATTAAATGCCATATTTTAGCACTTGGAATCAAATGTGTAGTCCGCTCAATAAATTTAGGGCTACCGTAAACCGGGGTGACTTTGGCAGCCGGGGTGACTTTGGCCACTTTTTGAGATGAATATATTTTCATCAAGCATCACATTTTAGAAACAAATTCTTATTGTTTCAAATGTATTCCTATAGGGTAATGTATAGAATCAGAAATTAGTTCTAAAGAGTGAGACTTGATGAAAATACATAATATACTGTACATCCTTCTCAAAAAGTGGCCAAAGTCACCCCGGCGGCCAAAGTCACCCCGGTTTACGGTACTATAATACTTAACTCACCGATCTCGTGTCTGGCGATTTTCCATCACTCTTGTTCGGTCTATCGCGAGATTTTTCTTCAAATTGCATTATAACGTGCATCACTAATCACTATGCCCGAACACTTTTTCAGAAACTTAGGCAGCTAGGTGTGTACGGTAGAGCGCGCGCGCGCTGCAAAGCTGCTATACAGAACCGTTACGGTACAGCGCGTGCGCGCTACAAAGCTGCTATACAGAACCGGTGTCTGTATAGCAGCTTTGCAGCGCGCGTGCGCTGTACCGTAGCGGTTCTGTATAGCAGCTTTGCAGCGCGCGCGCGCTGTACCGTACGTACCTAGCTGCCTAAGTTTCTGAAAGTGTTCGGGCATAGTGATGCACGTTATAATGCAATTTGAAGAAAAATCTCGCACCACGCGCAAGATGGCGCGGTGCGTCTGATATATGTTGTAATGTTGGATAGCATTACACTGTTCTCTTCCTAGGAGTGGCCTGGATACTGTATATATGCCTGTGCATACAGGCATGACAGCTAGTGCACCCAGTATGGGTGAATGCATAGACACAATAGCTGATGTATTGGGTATGGCCACTAGACCATGCCCTTGTACTTGTAGTATGTATCTAAGCTGGTGGTGGAGAGTACAAGATGACCAAGGCAAGACCAGTGTTAATGTGGACTCCGGCCTGGATGGTTGTACCTGTTGCCCTCCTGGCGGTCTTGGCGCTCACTCCACCAGCCCAGCCTGTGCCCGGCCTGCAACTACATGCCGGATCATCATGCTGTTGGTTGGTGACTAGCTAGCTACCATGGGCAACGGTGTTGCAGCCATTCAGGTGAGCATTATGTGTCCATGTTTACATTAATGGCGCCGCGACTAACCGAACTATTAATTTTGCGTATTTAATTTTGGGAATACTCCATTTGATTTCATTGAATTTTGAACAGTACTTCTATTGTTTAATTTTCCCGCTCTTTTTGACACATGTGCATTTTGGCGCAATTTTGGGGGATATGCCATTTGGCACTGACACTTTTGGTTTTGCAATTGGATTTTGTTTCTGGATTATAACTCGTATTTGTCTATGTTATGAATTTTTGTAGAGCTTGTTTATGATTGATTGATTTTTATTTGTTTCTGTTGATTGTGGCATTTGCTTATTGGTTATAATCTGCTCAGCTTTTGCACATCTTCCTATTTGGGGAAGGGAGAAGGTATCACTTGTTAGTGATATAGCGCATGCATAATTTGCGATGTTATTTTGTATACCATGTACGTTTATTTCTGCGCATACTAGCATTTTTTTGGCTTTCATTCAATTTTGTTGAATGTTTGCTGTCTTTTATACTTATAGACTCATTATTTGTGTATAGTGTAGCCGTCACTGATTTTACGGGTATTATGTCTGTTAAATGGCGCTTGACCGGCGGTTTTCTCGCGTCTACCCGACCGTATATCCGCAGCGGCGGTAGACAATGGGTGCTCTCGAGCGGCGATTCCGACCTTTGTCCCCCCCGTGCGGGCGTCATGTATTGGGAATACAGGACGCAAGCGCGGGCGATTCAAACTGGTTGGGCTCGCAAGCACGAACTAGATGCACCTCGGGAAAAGACGCCATGTTTCGTTGCCAGTCGATCCGAGATGTGCGGAGGGAGCGGACGTGCGCCGCAGGTGTGGCGCCGTAGCGCTCCGGCACGGGTTTGGGGCTGGGCATGTACTTGGGATCGGGGATTCCAGACGGATTGACGGGGAACGAACGGGTAAAAGGGTGAAGGCTTTGGGAAGCCATTTGAGTAGGGTTTCGGATAGGACCTAAATGTTATGTGTTTCACGTTGTGTGTCTTGTTTGTACCGTAAACGGTGTGTTTGTCGGGCACACGAGAGAGAAGCATGGCTCCACGAGGAGCAGAGGATGTCGGAATTGGGAATCCCAGGGATTCCAACAGTTTGAAGTGAAAGTTAATGTCCGCCGAGCGAGAGGACGGGCGAGTTAAGACGGGAGCTCTGGAGGAGTCCGGTTTTTAGGTGAGTTACGTTTATGTATAATTATCGAGTGACCGAGTGAGTGCACGATGTTGATGATTATGAAGATATCTATGATTTTTATATAGCCACGGCGGGCGGCCTCAGCAACCGCCCAAAAACGGCTACATTGGCGCTGCGATAAATAAAAGAATAAAAAATTGAATGGGGGGGAAGGTGTGTTTATTTGGAAAATTAAGGAAAATTGATGAAAATTGAAAGTTGGAATTTTTGGGAGCACGTGGCGCGTGCGGGGGGGGCACACTTTCGCTCGTTTTGGTTTTATTGCGACAAGGTGTTTGGGGGCACCTTGTTACGGGAAGCCCCGTTGGTTTGGTGAAATTAGTGATTTTTGTGGATTATTTGGGATTTTTGTGGACTTTGGGAAAGAAATTGAGGTTTTTGGGGTATTTAAAAGGATGCAAAATTTTGCATCGGTGGATTTGGTTAGAAAATGTTGTTGTTTTGGTAGGGCTCACGAGGCGAGCGCCGATTTGAGGCATTGATTTAATGTGTGAAAATTGGGCAACGTGGCTTTTTGCATGGGGGTCAATGCAGGCTATTGTTTCGGGGGTTTCGTGAATATAGGGTTATAAAAGAGAAAGGCGTAAATTGTTGTTTTTTGATGCAGTCGGTCGGGTAGACAACTTTGGTTTGGGGGGTAACGATTGCGCAATGCTTCGGGTGAGAGTTTGGTCGCTGGGCGTTTTGTATTGGCTTTGTACATGATTTGTTTTTGCGATGCGGATGCATGCATGTTTTGGGAGATTGGATTGCCTGCAGCATGTGTTATTGTTATGCCTCAGAGTCGATGTTTTTTGCTGAGATTTTGCGAGGTTTATAAGGTAAGGTCGAAGAAGACTGGTATTTTGTTGGAGTTTGAAAATAAGACTTGATTATTTTGGAGCGAGTGTTGTGTACATATCGTGAAAGTGATGTCACTGATATGTGGTTTGCAGGATTGTTTAATTTGATGCGATGTTTTATAAATAGTATGACTAGGATTCGGTTTGCATCTGCCCACCCGTAGGGAATCGTGTTGGAAGTTGATTATTGTTTTGTGTGTGATCAGTATTGATTGTTGATTGTAGGTGACGGGTTATTGTGAGATTTGTGTGTTGGGTTGTGAATGTGATATTCATGTGTGTGATCATGATGTGTCAGTGTTGGTTTGTGAGGTCAAGAAAACTAGCTTGAGGACCGGTGTGTCCAAGAGGGGAATGGTTTGAGACCAGGTATGCATGTGTGTGTGATAGTTGCGTGGATGTATATGGATTAACTCTCTGAAATAGTTAAACTTAAATATTCATGCGAGGTTTGTAAATATAAGTATAACTCGCATGAATTCTGTTAAATTTGTGTGAGAAGCCTCACATGGACTATGTTTATAAATATAAAATGTTAGTATCACTCGCATGAACTTTGTGAAATTCGTGCGAGGAGCATTATATGGATTATAAATATAATGCTTATACTGTTTTAATATAATGTTGTAAATATACGGGGGTTCTTTATGCCTTACTCTTGATTATAAAGGCATCGAGAAAATTATAAAGGCGAAATAGCCGTGGAATTAATTTAGGGGTGTAGGTTGTTGTATAGTTTGCCTTTAGTGTTCTATACATTGACGGAAGTCCACCCGACGGGACGACCAGTAGACACTGGGTGAATTCAGCATTCTCTCCCTTAGATTGTTTTTGAAGGGCAGATAGCCGTTAGTAAATTAATTTTATGTAGTGCATCAGAAAATTGGGCGTTTTTTTGGATTGTAATTAGTAATAGAGAGTCATTGGTGTTATTTAAGCACACCGGTGGAATTTAAAATTGGTGCATGTTGAAATTGGGCGTGCTTTGGGTCATTTTTTGGATTGATAGAGCTTTTGAAGGATTTGAATTTATTGGGGGGAATCTTGAGGAAAACTTGAAGCTCTTATAAAATAAATTTTTGGAAAGGGGAGGAAAGTGGGTTGAAAGTATTTGGCTGGGGAAATTTATTTTGAAAATTTGGTTCTCTGCTAGATATTTTTGATGCCATTTGATTAACCCTATTTTCTAAGTTTCTTCTCTTTCCAGGAAAGTTTCCAGAGTCCGTCATTGAGTTCTCGCGGCAGCAATACTTCTAGTTTAGTTTATCTTCGCTGGAGTGAATTCGTCATGTGTAGTTCGCGGTAGAATATTAAGTTGAATTATTTATGGTGGATTCATAGTTTGAATAGCTCACAGTAATTTAGCGTTCACTCCAGTTGAGATAGATAGCAATTGTTTCGCGGAGAGTTGAAAGTTACTCAGTGTGACTGTTGTTGAGGTCGTTGAAATAAACAAAGGTTTCGACAGGAAATTCATTGTGTTCCGTTCTTTTATTCGACGTACGGATCTCGATTCCTTGTTTCCGTGAAAACTGTAACAAAATACAAAATACAAAAAGGGATCATAACTACATGTACATGGCAGTCATCAAGTATAGTTCACATAAATCATTTGACATTCATAAACGACAATAAATATTGCCAATGTAATTCACTCATGAAGGGCAAATATGCACACTAATCTTAAGATTGTGGCGACATATTTCAAGATTTGAAGTTTGTTTCAATATAAATTGACATATTATGTGACCTATATTATATCAATATTTAACTTTGTCATGTATCAATGTTTTTCACAAATGGCAAATAATCTGAGGAGTTCCTGATTCAACAAGAGAAGTAGTACGTGATTATATAAAGAACATGCCTTCAAATTATAACTCATTCCTAATCATTTCAAGGTGTGATGCCTTATTTTACATGAGATGTAGCAACATTGCGGCAAGGCTCTCATCACAAGGTTACCCAAACAAATGACCAAATGACCTGTCCAACTTCAATCAACACCCAGCACTTAAAAGTGCTATTTATCAACATATCATTGATTGGCCTCACTATTCACCTTATTCTCATATTCAGAGATTGTAGTATACACAAATGTCCAATCCTAAAGCTTGACTGAGCCTTACACCAATGTTGCACACCATTACACACTCGGTTGTATACACAAGTAATACATTAATACATGCACATACAAGTCAGGTACATTACTGTATTACCATAGGACCACTTACACTTTACTGGGCAAACAATTAAGGTAAGCTGTCTTTTCTAGCTCATAATTCAACATTTTACAAAAGTAAGTAAATCAATGTCTCAACTAACCTCTTTGCCTCCAAAAGTATCAAACTGAATCCCCAAAATCCAGGATGCTCTGGATAAAGGGCAATTTGGTTCCTCAAAACAATCCTCTGTGGCTTCCATTTGTTAGCATCACTATCACTGGCCACTAGATGGCGCTAGGCCCTTTTAAAGGAAATCACAGTGTCAGTGCTTCCACACATGACATGAACTAAACTCTTTGGACTTCCAAGAATAATCAATGTGTCAACCCTATGCACACTTCATAAATTGGCTGCTCAAATGTATATCAGAACAAATTAAGACAAATTCCAAACAACTTTCACTACATGGCTCCTTTAAATTGTACAATGTACTAATTTACTCAATATGCATGATGGAATTTGAACACCATACACCATCAGTCTGCGTGTGAACTGCACCAATATCATATGATGTGTACCCCAGTTTCCCAACTGAATAAAGGGTCTCTATTCTTTAGACTTTAATAAATGCAATATAAATATAAATCCATATGCCTAATGAGTCTTACGTTTATCAACTGGCGATATCATCTTTAAAGCATAATATATACATGTACAATTATAGAGCAATCTGACCATTTTGCTTTCTGTGCTCCACAGATTCCTTTAAAATTTAAATTTCACTAAATCAGGCACCCTGCTGATAAAGGGTTTATGACCACTCACCAAAAAAGGGAATAATGAATTTGCTTTATATTTTCAAAGGAGCAATTTTCTTGCAAGAATAACAAATAACAAATCTAACAATTCCCAATTACGCGCACCCATGAGTGCAATAACACTGCACAAGTGTCCTTTTTGATCTGGAGCTCTCCAAATAAAAAATGGTCAAACAGTATGTACCACATCGGAGTATCAAGTTACAATTTAAATACCGTTTTGGCACAGCAAATACAATGAATATAATTGTTGCATAAATTAGTCATAACATACCTACAATTGCAATTTACAACTTTGCAGCGACTTTGTCCATTAGTCTCAAGTTCAGACTCTTATGATTACAGTTCTTATGCTGTATCGCTGCATACATAAATCGGTCCAAAAATAAAGGACAAATTAGTCATATAACAAATTAAGTCTTCACTTAGACCCGCCTTTAACAAGTGTAACATCTACCTGTTAGTCTTTTCTGCCAGACCTAAACCCATCATAAGAGGTACTTCATCATAAATGTCTGCTGCCTCTTGTACATCAAAATTACAAAATTAATCAAATTTTAAAGATCGAAGTATTAGATAGTCTTAAATTCAGACCTTAAATCAATTATGCACCACATTTCAAATAAACCTTTCTCCAGTTATCTCAGTTCTTTGAGTTCTTTTCGCGATTTTAAGATCAAATGTTCCTTAGCGCAGTTTAATTAACTTTGTGGGTCTAATTTTCGCAAAATTAAACACATATGTTTGGCTCCTTGGCCGGGAATTACGCCCGATCTTCACGCGGAATTAACAGAACTAACTTGTGGATCGGACGATCTAGATAGCACAGTGGGCCAGTTCGCTTCCCCTGTCCGTTCAGTTTCGCATTACCCACTGCGACCCTAACCTTGCGAACATGATTATCCTCGGATGCATAGGTTTCAACAACTTTTCCCAGGGGCCAGCTATTTCTAGGAACGTTATCGTCTTTAATTATCACAACATCTCCGACTTGCATGTCACGCTGTGGGGCAGTCCATTTTTTTCGCGTTTGGAGCTGGCTCAGGTATTCCTTCTTCCAACGGCACCAGAATTCATTTGCTAGATGCTGGACCCTTCTCCACCGTTTTCGCGCATATGTGTCTTCTCGAGGGAAGCTACCAGGCGGTGGTAGTATCACGTTCGACTTCTGGGTCAGCAGGTGATTTGGAGTCAGTGGTTCTGGAGAATTCGGGTCGTTGAGGAAATCTACCGACAGCGGACGACTGTTGACAATGGCTGCCGCCTCGCATAGCAATGTCCGTAGACCATCGTCATCCAGCTGCTGGCCATTCTGGTACAGTAGTGCCTCAAGTACTCTACGGACCGAACGAATTTGGCGTTCCCATACCCCTCCCATGTGACTTGAGGAAGGGAAGTTGAAGGTGAAGTCGAAATAGTCGCACTCCTCTTGGAGTAACTTGTTCTTCACTCTTTCATGGTCCATCTCCTTCCATGCCTTTGCGAGTTCGTTCTCTGCACCGACGAAGTTCGTCCCCCTATCCGACCTCAGTTGACGAATGGGGCCGCGGACTGAAACAAATCGTCTGAGAGCGTTGATAAATGCATCGGTGCTCATCGAGGTCAGCGTTTCGACGTGGATTGCCCGGCATGCCATGCAGGTGAAAAGGAGGCCATACCTTTTAACCTCCCTTCTGCCCTCCTTGATAATCCAGGGCCCAAAGCAATCTACCCCGCAGTACGTAAATGGCGGGGCGGGTGTGATACGATCCTTCGGTAGGTCCGCCATTTTTTGCACCTGTGGTGGTCGTCGAAGTCTGCGGCAAGTAACACATCTTGAGATGAACTTGGAGACGAAATGACTGCAACCTAAGATCCAATAGCCCTTCGACCTGAGATGATTGACCGTCATTCCTCTTCCTTGGTGAGCAACTTCTGCATGACAATGAGCTACAATCAGCTCTGTTAGGTGAGTTTGAGGTAGGATGGCAGGGTGCTTGGTGTCATATGGGGCTTCAGATCTTCTCAGACGCCCTCCTACTCTCATTATACCATCATCATCTAAGAATGGATCAAGCTGATGCAGGCGGCTAGTAGTCTTGCAGCGACGCCTCCTCTCTCGAGTGGCTCTCACCGTGGTATCTTTTATGTCTTTCAACAAATGGATTTCGTCCACGAATGCCTTCCTTTGGATATGCTTTAATATCTCCTTTTCTGCTAGGAGAAGTAATTCAGCAGACATAGGTTCCATCACTGTATGCTGAACTTCATCCTTCTGCTTTGCCTTCTGATGCTTTTCCTTGCAACGTCTTTGCAGATAGGACTTCAAACGTAGACAATTTGCAACAGCCCTTCTGGTTTTACGCCAACTGGAAAAGCGATTGAGACGATCAAGCTCAAACTCATCTGTGGTTTTGATTGAGGCATGGGCCTGGGTCCGCTTCACCTCGGGATCATCAAGAAGGATTTCACTCCCATCTTCCTTCTTGTCATTTGGAATTTCCCTCTCCCATAGGAAATTGGGGCCAGTCAGCCATCTGGATGTCTCAATCTGATCAACTCCAAGCCCTCTGGAGGCACCATCTGCAGGATTTTCCTTTGTGTCGATGTGATGCCACTGTGAGGGCGATGATTCATCCCTGATCTGTCTCACTCTATTGGCTACGAATACATGATACCTTCTTGTCTCATTCCTTATGTAGCCTAAGACCACACGACTGTCGGTCCAGAAAACTTGCTCGGCATTCTTGAGATCTAGTTCGTCCTGAAGAAATGAGCTTACTTTCACTGACAATACAGCAGCAGTCAGTTCAAGCCTGGGCACTGTCGTTGTCTTGAGAGGAGCAACCCTGGATTTTCCCCTCACCAGCACACAATGTTGCCTCTCTTGTTGATTTGTAAGTCTCATGTACGTGCACTGTCCATAACCAACGTTGCTGGCGTCAGAGAAATGATGTAGCTGAACCTTCTTAATTTCTCCAAAGTCATCTGGTTTGTAACATCTGTTGATGGAGATTCTTTCAAGTTGAAGTAGATCAGTCTTCCACCTCTCCCATTCAGCTCGGAGGGCATCGGGTAGGGGATCATCCCAGTCAGCTGCACTTCTGCATAACTCTTGCAAGATCATCTTTCCTTTCAACACAACGGGCGCCAGGAGGCCAAGTGGGTCGTAGATTGACATCACTGTAGCCAAGATGCCTCGTCTGGTTAATGGCCTTTCGTCAAAGGTGATTTTGAACTGGAATGTGTCAGACACGATGCACCACTGCACTCCAAGAGCCTTCTGCACTGGCAGGTTATCGTGTACGAGGTCTATCTTGGAGGTGCCCTTTGCTTTGTCTTCTTCAGGAACAGACTCCAGCACCTCTCTTGAGTTTGAGATGAATTTGTGTAAGTGTAGACCGCCCTTCTTACACAGCTGTCTTGTTCTCGACATCAGATCTACTGCCTTCTCTACTGTGGCAACAGATTTGAGTCCGTCATCTACGTAGAAGTCATGATGTACAAACTCCATTACATCTGGTCCAAATTCCATGGCATGATCACTCGCAATCTGCTTCAAGCCGAAATTAGCACATCCCGGAGACGATGCTGCACCGAAAAGGTGCACATTCATTCTGCAGTCAATGGGCTCTTGCCGAAAATCTCCATTCGGCCACCAAAGAAATCGGAGATAATCCCTATGCTCTTGGTTCACGTGAAACTGGTGAAACATTTCCTTTATGTCGCACATAAAGGCTATCTCCTCCGTCCTGAATCTGCACAACACTCCGATGAGGGCGTTCGTCAGGTCTGGTCCTGTCAGTAGATGGGCATTGAGGGAGTCACCTTTGAACTGTGAGCTGCAGTCGAATACCACCCTCAACTTATTGGGCTGCTGCACTCCATGGTGGGGGATGTACCAGACTTTGCCCTGTTCTCCTGATCCTGATACCATCTCTGCATACTTTTTACTGAAGAGGGTGGTCATTTGCCTGGTATACTGATCGTGGTAAGCCGGATCTCTCTCAAATTTCTTCTTGAGATGGTCAAGTCTCTTTTCTGCGAGAAATCTGTTGTTTGGCAAGGCTGGGTTCTCATCACGAAATGGCAAAGGCATCTCATAATGTTCTCTTTCATTGACATGAATTTGTTCCTCCATCTTTTTCAGAAACCTTGTGTCATCTTGTGAGTAAGGCTTCTGTTTCTTGTCGGTGGCGAAATCAGCTTCCAGGAGCCTTAGGACTTGATGAGGAACGATCTCTTCCTTTACCATGGATTTATGAGAGAACATCACTCCATTCGGATATCCATCCCTTTGCATGCTCTCGGGGAGAACATGCACCGTTATTCGATGACTGCAGCCTAGTTGGTCCTCTACACTGTCTTTATAATTAGACTCCACCGTGCCCACGATACTCCATCCCAGATTTGTCTCTAAGCCAAAGGGACCCTTCTCGTCCGGAGAGACGAGCACAGCACGGGGAGTGAGGGCACTCGCACAGTCGTATCCGATGAGAAGTCCAATCTCACATTCCTGAAGAGGGATCATATACTGTGCAATGTCCTTGAGATGAGGGTAGGCCTTCGCAGTGTCTGGCGTGGGGATATGATCTCGGTTGGCCGGCATAATGCTACGAGTGAATGTAGGAGGTAGACGTACTTCCTTCGTTCCATTGAACGCCCTCACCTTGAGGCCGCATATCTTTTCACTCGAAACCCTCTCATCGGCTAATGTCATTGTTGACAAGAGCAGGTTTACCTTTGTCCCTTCAACTCCAATAGCATTCTTGGTCTTGTCCAAGATGAAGCTGGTGTCCGACTGGGTGTCTAACATAGCATACACCAATCTCTCGCCCTGAGTTGATTCATGGGATAGCCAAACCGGAACTATCGTTGATGTCTTGGACATTCGATATGCGTCTTTGTTGACTGATACGTGTGACCTAGACGTCTGTGTTTCCTGTGACCTGGAAGACTGTGTTCCTTCTGTATCTGTTTTAGCAGCATCTCTCCGTTGATGTCTTTCCTTCCAGTTATCATCATGGAGGATGGTAGGATGTCGTCTCTTACATGAAGAGCAAGTGCTCCTTCTCCTGCAGTCCTTTGACAGATGACCTGATCTCAAACAGCCAAAACACAGGCCATGATTGAAGATAAACTTTCTTCTGGCCTCCAGGGTCTCTGAAGTGAATGATGTGCATTCCCCTAGGAGATGCTGTCCTCTACAGAAGACACAAGAGAGTGTCTGCTTCTTCTTTCCTCCATTGTCTGTTGGCCTTTGACCCTGAGCACCAGTCAAAAGAGTTCTTGCTTTTGGAGCCGATTGTCCTCTTCCTTTCGATGTTGGTGGCTGAAGGGATGTGACTGAGTCACAAGCGATGATGGCTTCGTCGTTTACAAACTGGGCGAAGACAAAGAAAGGTGGAAAGGTGCCTTTATCTCGCCTCCACTTCGCAACCGTCCGCCCCCATCTTGCTACCAGCCAATCAGGGAGTTTAGTCATCAGCTTTCTATTTTCCCTCTCATCGTCCAAGTGGTGCAAGTGTTGAACATATTTGGATGCAGTACAACACTGCCGAAGAAAGTCCCCAAGTCTGCGAAGTCCAGCAGAATCTTTGCATCCAACCTTTGGCCATGCATCAAGTTTGTCCCTGAAGGCGTTAGAGATGGCGAATGGATCTCCATACCTCTCCTGCAGTACCTTTGTAGCCTCATTGTATGCAGCATCGTCACCCAGCATTGAGTATCCCTGCACCAACACCTTTGGCTCTCCTTTCAGGTATTTGAGAAGAAAGTAAAATCTCTCCCCAGCTGGTATACCACGATGTTCAATGAGGGCATCGTAGCTTCTCTTCCAAGGGGTGTAGTCAAGAGAGTCACCACCAAATATCTCTAGCTCTGGTATTGGCAATCGATTCATTCGAAGAAGCTCGATCAGATTGCTGGTTACGGTTGCCCCTTCGTTATTGCGTCTTGATGACTCTGCAGTCCGTTGTGATGCTGTTTCAGCATGAGAGGTGCTCTCTTCATTGGTGGCCTCCACCCTGTCTTCTCTCTCCATCCGGTTTCCTCTTTCAACGCTGGAAGCATTCTCTGCCTTGTCTTCCTTTTTTTGCGGAGAACCTTCTGTGACAGGGGCAGCTGCTTTCGAATAATGGTTCACCCATTCTTGGCATAACTGCCTTTTTTCTTTCGAAGAGGGAGATGACCGAGCACCAGCTTGTGATGTTTCGCTCTGCAACTGAAGCAGAGTTCTCAACGTGTCCTTCATCAAAGAGGAGTGCTCTTCCTCTATTTCATCCTGCTTATCCTCGCTGTCATCGTAAATGTCCAGGGAAGCTGACAGTTCAGCGAGGCTAGCTTGAGCAGTGATGGCCTTGTTCATTAACTCCTGCAAGTGATCGCGGCTGTCCTTAATGCTGGATGGTTGAACGTCATCCACTAAGATCTCTCTTAACTTGTTTGCTGTCCTCCTCCAGCTTCTGACAGCACTCTTCCAGTTCTTTGTCTTGACATCCAGCTGATACTGACTGCCTTTCTCAGTGGGTTTCGGTTCTCTGCCACCCTCAGCCGTTGCTTGCTCTTCAGTCTCTGACATCTTTCAGACCGTCGATAATAACGCGGCGATGATGAGCAGAGTTTTCACTGTGACTGTTGTTGAGGTCGTTGAAATAAACAAAGGTTTCGACAGGAAATTCATTGTGTTCCGTTCTTTTATTCGACGTACGGATCTCGATTCCTTGTTTCCGTGAAAACTGTAACAAAATACAAAATACAAAAAGGGATCATAACTACATGTACATGGCAGTCATCAAGTATAGTTCACATAAATCATTTGACATTCATAAACGACAATAAATATTGCCAATGTAATTCACTCATGAAGGGCAAATATGCACACTAATCTTAAGATTGTGGCGACATATTTCAAGATTTGAAGTTTGTTTCAATATAAATTGACATATTATGTGACCTATATTATATCAATATTTAACTTTGTCATGTATCAATGTTTTTCACAAATGGCAAATAATCTGAGGAGTTCCTGATTCAACAAGAGAAGTAGTACGTGATTATATAAAGAACATGCCTTCAAATTATAACTCATTCCTAATCATTTCAAGGTGTGATGCCTTATTTTACATGAGATGTAGCAACATTGCGGCAAGGCTCTCATCACAAGGTTACCCAAACAAATGACCAAATGACCTGTCCAACTTCAATCAACACCCAGCACTTAAAAGTGCTATTTATCAACATATCATTGATTGGCCTCACTATTCACCTTATTCTCATATTCAGAGATTGTAGTATACACAAATGTCCAATCCTAAAGCTTGACTGAGCCTTACACCAATGTTGCACACCATTACACACTCGGTTGTATACACAAGTAATACATTAATACATGCACATACAAGTCAGGTACATTACTGTATTACCATAGGACCACTTACACTTTACTGGGCAAACAATTAAGGTAAGCTGTCTTTTCTAGCTCATAATTCAACATTTTACAAAAGTAAGTAAATCAATGTCTCAACTAACCTCTTTGCCTCCAAAAGTATCAAACTGAATCCCCAAAATCCAGGATGCTCTGGATAAAGGGCAATTTGGTTCCTCAAAACAATCCTCTGTGGCTTCCATTTGTTAGCATCACTATCACTGGCCACTAGATGGCGCTAGGCCCTTTTAAAGGAAATCACAGTGTCAGTGCTTCCACACATGACATGAACTAAACTCTTTGGACTTCCAAGAATAATCAATGTGTCAACCCTATGCACACTTCATAAATTGGCTGCTCAAATGTATATCAGAACAAATTAAGACAAATTCCAAACAACTTTCACTACACTCAGCTTATTTTATATTTCGCGGATTCATGGCTAGAGGATTGGTACATCGCTGGACCTACGGTTTTATTTAGGGCAATATGATTCTGTTTTTATTGTTGCACTGGATTAAGAAATATCCTCCGATTTTGTGCAACAAACATGGGAAGCGAATCTTTTGGTTTTGTTATGGTGTTAGAGAGAAAGGACTCTCATTGCCATAACAATTTATGGTAATGTTTCTTTATTGAATGAATAAGTTAATTTATAAGTTAGGACGCGGTTATTTTTAGGCTCGATGCCTCAAAGTTGGATACAATCGCGATAACTTCACACAGGGATTGAAACAGACTCTAGTAGACCGAGTGATTCCCACTCGACGGGTTCACATGGTCTGAGGTCTTTGCGTCATTTCCGGTACCACTACCGGGGCACATGCAAACGGCCAGGATACGGGAGCGACTTCAATCCAATAAGTATGATCAGCCTGAATGCACCCAGGTCGGACTTGTCCGACCAGCGGTCCGATCAATTGGAATTTGTTTATTCCGAGTTGATAGGGTCGCAAGGTGTTGAGCTGATTCATATTTAATTTAAGGAGTTCTCGTTCTCGTAGACAAATTTGAGAGGTTTAGCTCCTCACTGTGTAGTCGTTCTAGGAGTCTGGACTTGTGAGTTAAAGTGACGATAAATAAGCGAAGATTATTGTGTTATTAGTGAAGAACATACTAGGATTCGGAGGAAGCCCAACGTTTGCAGTCAAGGACCGCGCTTCATTAAGTAATGCCTTTTTAGTAATGGACGATTGTTCGACTTTGCTAATCTTGGAAACACTTTAGTATAAGGAGCACCCGGGCAGCAGGTTTTGATATTACTCTGGATGCAGTTATCGTCTGATAATACGCCGTGTAACCCGCAGAATATGTTTATGGACTGATATGAGGCTGTGCCGCTCAGCAAAAAGATAGTATTTTGTAGGGTTTATTATTTTATTTTCGCTATGGAAATACAGCACTTCGCTACGTAGGAGTGATTTCGCGTCCATAGTTAATAACATAACTTCAGAGGTCGTGGAACACACCTGAATGGGATTCGCTACGGCAGCAGTTCATCACAGGACAGCCAGCCACGCAGAAAGCCCATTCTTAATTATCGTCGGTTTCGGGATTACTAACTCATGACCAACAGTCCAACACCATCGCTATCGATACACCGGATCGCGCTACACTAGGTCCTGACCATCGACTATACTACAGGGAAGCAGTCGGCAGACGAACACTTGTTATGACGGCCATGATATACATTGTATCATGTGCGTGGAGTGTCATCGGTCACGCTTCACTGCGGTATCCACCCGTATAAGGACGGATCAGGATTAGACGAGCTACCGAGAGGTTCACGATACATTCTGTTAGGTGAGGTGAGCCTTTATTTTCATTTGTATACTTTGGATATCGCTGACCCTACATTATAGTTGTGTTCGTATTATAGGAGGCCTCGTGTTGATTTAAAATGTAAAAGGTTGCCAGTGGAGTCTTTAGTTTGAATATTTATTAAAATGCAGTGACTTCTTATTTTTGACACTGCCATCGCATTGATGGCAAAGGTGCACATATTTGTATATTTTAATAAAAGAAAAATATACACTGTGAATAGTTTCCTGGAGAAGATTCCTCGGTTTATTGCTCCAGATGGACTTTATTGTATTCCTTTCAATGAGTGCGACATTCGGGAGATTTTATGTCTGATGTCGGGATATGATTCTCCCTTTGGTTTGATGTGTTTTAAACATAAAATTCTTTCATAAGTCGGGATGACTTTTTGTTAAATATTTGATTAATAATGGTTAATAACTCCCTTTGACGATGGATGATATTTGTTGATTCTGGAGACAAATTCCTCCTGATATTAATTTGGTGTTGGGAAGACAAATGTTCCCCCTTCATTAATGGACTTAATTTGGGGTATAAAGAATTGTGGGTACATTTGTTTAAATTGATTTATGGGGAGGCATTCCTCATTTTGTGGAAATGTTTAGGGAAAAAGGTCTTCCTTAAAAGGGGATTAATTTTGTAAGTGAATTTTAGGATACTGTTCACTTTGTTTTGATAGAAATTTGTTAGTAGGAGAGGCAATAAATAAGTCCTTTCTTAGGGTATTAGTCGATATATATTTTGGTATTTGAAAACAATGGGATAAGGAAAGAAACTATTTCTTATCCCAATCGCGCCGTTTGTGTTAAATTTATTTACACAGAGAGTCAATATTTTAGGTAAACTCTCTAGTGATATTTTGGAATACAGGGGTGATGTTTGGTGTAAAAAGATTTAAGGAAGAATTGAGTTACACACCCCTGTAAGCAGATCAGGTTCGGAATTTAAAAGGAACCTGGGCTGCCTGAAATTCTCACTCGGCAAAGAGTTTTTCTTTGAGGAGGGGGAATGGACGGTTAAGCCATTTTTTTAATTGTTGTGTTCCTTTTAAATTATTTTGTATTAATGGAGCGGACAACTTCGGTGCATCAACTGGCCGTTTCATCGGGGATACAAATACTGTCCCCGAACCGGTCGTTTCATCGGGGATAAAAATACTGTCCCCGAACTGGCCGTTTCATCGGGGATAAAAATACTGTCCCCGAATGACGGGTTTCCGCCAGGGTATTCGAGTTTGTCTGCGCTCTGAAGAACACACGCAGTTGCTGGGGTGTACAAGCTCGTCAACCGGCTGTAGGCACAGGACTCGGGTTGTCCTCAATGGCAACCAGGCTTCAGTGAAGAACCCTCCTTTGGCCACGATTGAGCGTGTATAGTCCCGGCAGTCTGCCGATTATTTAAAATTTATTATTAATGAGTGCTTCTCATTTGTATTATTCGACAAATACAAATTGAGGAGTAGTAGTTATGATGATTAAGGATGCTGGTCGTTCTACTTTGGATTATGTTTGTTTGGTCTATTGCTCGCTTAAGTCTCGCTACACGAATCCTTTGATTATTCTGGAGAATCTTGGCTAAGCGGTAGGATAAGTGATAGGCTGAAACGTTCTACGTGTAATTGGTTTCCGGTGTGGAAAGGAAGGATTTGTTTTGCCTTTTCTTTCCTCACTTGAATTTTTAGAGATTGACGGGAAGAATTTCTGTTGATGATTTGTTTGGGATTCCAGAATAAATTCACTGGAATTCAACACGCCTTCCTGTCATGTCTCCATATTGTTTTCCAAGGGTTTTTGCAGGTGGTCTTTTCAGGAGCCGGAGGTGTGCGGACCCCTCTATGCCCCTAAGAGACCGAGACCTCGTTGATAGGGGACCCGATCCCTATCTAAATATACTAGCAAAACGGAGCGGCAGGATCTTCAGGTTACAAAAACATGTACCTTTAAGAAGTCCTCCCGAATCCTTACAGGAGCCTTTACTCCTTCCAGGATATTGTCAACTACGACAACTCCTGGCTCGTAGGGGTTCCTTTAAAAGGTGAGCCAGTTGATGAGTTTTCACGCAATTGCTCTTCGGAAATTGCGGTCCTCTCATCACATTGAGTAACTAACTAGGTCGTGGCCTTAACGAGTGTTCAATTCAGCACTCGCACGGCCCTTTCAGGTTCGGCAGTTCCTGGCAGCAATTGAGGGTTCGGGAAATCAATTGCTGGCATGGATACCGTAAGATCAGTGCGGCTAGTCCTTCCGTTTGAGCTGATTTCCATGCTGGAACTCAGCTCTATTAAACGAGGGGGAATGTAGCCGTCACTGATTTTACGGGTATTATGTCTGTTAAATGGCGCTTGACCGGCGGTTTTCTCGCGTCTACCCGACCGTATATCCGCAGCGGCGGTAGACAATGGGTGCTCTCGAGCGGCGATTCCGACCTTTGTCCCCCCCGTGCGGGCGTCATGTATTGGGAATACAGGACGCAAGCGCGGGCGATTCAAACTGGTTGGGCTCGCAAGCACGAACTAGATGCACCTCGGGAAAAGACGCCATGTTTCGTTGCCAGTCGATCCGAGATGTGCGGAGGGAGCGGACGTGCGCCGCAGGTGTGGCGCCGTAGCGCTCCGGCACGGGTTTGGGGCTGGGCATGTACTTGGGATCGGGGATTCCAGACGGATTGACGGGGAACGAACGGGTAAAAGGGTGAAGGCTTTGGGAAGCCATTTGAGTAGGGTTTCGGATAGGACCTAAATGTTATGTGTTTCACGTTGTGTGTCTTGTTTGTACCGTAAACGGTGTGTTTGTCGGGCACACGAGAGAGAAGCATGGCTCCACGAGGAGCAGAGGATGTCGGAATTGGGAATCCCAGGGATTCCAACAGTTTGAAGTGAAAGTTAATGTCCGCCGAGCGAGAGGACGGGCGAGTTAAGACGGGAGCTCTGGAGGAGTCCGGTTTTTAGGTGAGTTACGTTTATGTATAATTATCGAGTGACCGAGTGAGTGCACGATGTTGATGATTATGAAGATATCTATGATTTTTATATAGCCACGGCGGGCGGCCTCAGCAACCGCCCAAAAACGGCTACAATAGACTCTCTCGGTTTAATTTTGTTTATTGGATGTATTTTAGGGGAAGCACTTGTGCGATGCAGAGATCCAGGTTGTTTGATACTGATAAAGTCCTACTAGATATGGGGTATGATATTTGATTAATTAGTTATTTTTTGATACACATTCGTGACTGATTAGTTTGTTAAGGTTATATAGTCATGTCGTCGCCCATATACTCTGCTCCTTATGTTCTTGGGGTCCATACTAGTCCTGCCAATAAATCGCAAAAATATATGGTTTTTAATGGAACAGGTAGTTGGGATACCTTTTTTTCTGCATTTTTACACGATGCACAAGGGCGCAGCTGGACACCTGAAGAGAGTAAGAGGAATATATGGTGGTGTCTGAAAGGGGAGGCTCGTGCAGTGTATGATACTCTCATTAAGCATAACCCAGACATAGAGTTTTATGACCTTGTTGCGCAGATGAGTGACTGTTTTGTACAACCGAACCTTTCAGACGGGCCTCAAACACCAATCTCTAGTTGCAATACTTCACACCAGCACTCCCCATTTGAAAACCCAGGAAATCACTATGGTGAAAGGCAAGCTTTTATGGAGCCCAAGCCAAGGGCCGGGCTTCCACCTTTTGAACCCCCGTGTGTCTCCCATTGTGGTTGTGAAGCTAGAATGAAGGTGCTGGAGGGGCACTTGGTGAGGATGGCAGCCCGGGTGGAAAATATGTTTTCACTTGTAGAGTGTGTCAATAAACTCGAAGCTCGTGTTGATGAATTAACATCATCTGTGGCAAAGATGGCAGATGCCATGTGCACTCTCACTTCAGTATTTACTAGGTTTGCCTCTTCATCAGAGAGTGTCCCTCAAGCCCCTATCAAAGAGAGCTATGGTGTAAATGGCCTTTCTGGTAAGATGAAGGCCAATAGCCCATCATACAATGTTGATGTTGGCCATTCATCCCTACCAAATGATGTTGGGTGTGATAGCCCATGCCCAGTAGATACATGTAGCTCTTGGGGCGAATCCCCATGCCCATCGTACAATATGGGCTGTGATAGTTTGGTACAGTATTGTGAGAGCCATGGTCCATTTGAGAGCTTGGGCAAAGACCACCCCACCAAAGCACTTAGGGAGGGGTCAAACTTAAGCGGGTCGAGGAGCCTGGCCCTCCTTCGGCCCGGTCAGGTAATGGCCAACTCCATGGCAACCCTGTTAACATGATTGTTGGTGGTGGTAGTCGTTGTGTAGGTACCAGTAAGTTAGTTGATATGATTAATGTAGATGAAGATAGAGAAGTATGTAATAGTATAGATAAGGAAGTAGTAATTGTAAATAACTTCGATAAAGAGGTCAATATACATGTAGATGAGGTAGATTTAGAAGTAGTAGAAATTGTGATTGAAACCAACCAATCACTGGAGTACCTAACTCAAGGCACACTCTGTGGAAGAGAGCCTAGTGTTATGGCTGAACCTGTTACAGCCAAGGATGATGGGCTGGGCGAGGGAAGGAGTGAGTCGCCCAAGAAAAAGAGGAGGAGGAAAAAGCCCAAAAGAAAGGGGCAGTGGGAGGAGAAGCCCAAAAAGTTGAAAGAAAGAGGAAAAGAATGTCCAAGGGTGGAAAGTCCTCGAAAAGAGAAATGGAAAAGGAGAGAAGAAATCTCCTGGGGAGGAAAGAAGAGAAAGAAAAGGAAGTCAAATTATTATTGGATTTGAATAGACATGAGGGATAAAGTATTTGGATTTGAATAGACATGTGGCACAAGAGTATGATGTTTGAATAATTTGAGTAAATTGTAAGTAAGTTTGATGTGTAGACTGTAGTAAAACTAAGTATTTGTGCGAGTTGCACTCAGAGTGTTATAGTTTAGTTTATGTTTAGTTGATTTATTTGAAAGAAAATTAATGAAAGATTCATACTTGTTTGTTTTAGTGCAAGCTAGCACACTTAGAGGTGGCCAAGCAGGCCATGGATTTGAATGTCTATTATAAGTTTAAAACTTGAATGACGTTTGTAGAATAATTATACTGTGGAAATTATGTACTGTGATTTTGCAGTGTGTGCACTGTAAGTAACTAATGTGTCTGTTTGACGCACATGGTTCTGTTATTTAATGTCCGAGTAATAGAATTTTGGTTGATGAGAATTGAGTCCAATAAGATATGTAAGTGGATTTGAGGGGTCCTTAAAATGTAATTTGTTAGCATTTGTGCAATATGTTACTTTGTTATTTTATGTTTAGGCTGTAATATATAGTTGCCAATGTTTATTTGGACCTTTGGGGTGTTACAGTAGCCTGGAATTTATGTTGTGGGTTATGCTTAATTAGCTTTATCGCCAGGGTGCACAAACTCTATTATTTCGATGGGCTCTCAATATCAGAGTCATTCATGGAGGGTGGCCCTTGCGCTGATGCCCACCTGTGGATCCCAGGAGGGGCTAGAGTATATGGCTAGAGTCCATTAGACTCAGAGCCCAGCTCATGGTGATCACACGCAATGGGGGCTCGCGCGGGCCGGCACCTTTTGAAGCTCCTTATTGGGGCAGTTGCTAGAAGGCAATTATTTGTATTTTCTTGTGGTAATTGTGGTATTATTTATTTTGGGATTATTGTATAGATTTGGAATATGATATTCTTTGATTATGATGGATTTAAAACGTGATACACTATCACTTGTAATTGATTACTTGAATTTGAAATATATGATTTTATGTGTCTGTGTAATGTTAGTTTAAAAGTAAGAAACTTTCTTTAGACCAGGACACTCCTTTTTAGGATGGGGAGGAATGTTGTAATGTTGGATAGCATTACACTGTTCTCTTCCTAGGAGTGGCCTGGATACTGTATATATGCCTGTGCATACAGGCATGACAGCTAGTGCACCCAGTATGGGTGAATGCATAGACACAATAGCTGATGTATTGGGTATGGCCACTAGACCATGCCCTTGTACTTGTAGTATGTATCTAAGCTGGTGGTGGAGAGTACAAGATGACCAAGGCAAGACCAGTGTTAATGTGGACTCCGGCCTGGATGGTTGTACCTGTTGCCCTCCTGGCGGTCTTGGCGCTCACTCCACCAGCCCAGCCTGTGCCCGGCCTGCAACTACATGCCGGATCATCATGCTGTTGGTTGGTGACTAGCTAGCTACCATGGGCAACGGTGTTGCAGCCATTCAGGTGAGCATTATGTGTCCATGTTTACATTATATACAAATCTGAACCACCTTTACATTAGTTTTATTAACATTTGTTTCTCTCATATATTTTGATTCGTTTCTGAATAGAATACATTCTGGGCAGGTGGCCAGGAGCAGACTCCACAGAGATACATGTTCAGAGAAAAGATCGGCCAAACTGAAGGACATCGAGATTCGGGACAGGAGTGACAGCCAACTTCATCTAAGGCGCAGGGTGTGCCTCTGCCATCTTCAAAACCGGGGTCTGAATGGCAATTCAGAGGAGTCAACCGTTGCACCACACATGTTTCCACTCTGGGTGACCTGCCGACTCACTGACCGCTTCGCACTAGTACCAAGCCGGGTTTTCCGGGGGCTACGACTCAAGATAATCGTATGCAATATTACCAGGCCTGGATCTGTGGCACTGCTGAGACGGACATGTCTGCAGGTTAGTATTGTGGTCTTACAAAACAAAATCATTTCTCTGGGATGTTACATTCACCCTTTTGTTATAGGAATTGTACAAGACTGGGCCCAGCGCCTTGAGGAAAAATCAAGATATTATTTGCCAATTACTTAAGACAAGTAAAGTGAACACCTGAAGATATTTCATGGGGTATAACTTGTTCATAATAAACAACTTCCCAGATAACAATGCTACGTTGGCCCAACGTAGTCTATAGTCGGCACCGTCGCGGTTCGCAAAACAACGTTGAGCCAACGTTGGCCTAAGGTAAATATGCAACCAAATTTTTGCAGTCGGAGAGCTGACGTTAAGACAACGTTACGCCAACGTTTTCTGTTGACTTTTGGCAAACTGGTCGGCAAATGTACGTTGAAACAACGTTGGGTGATAGTTGGACGAACAATCATAATTCTTTGGTCGAAAAACAAACGTTGGGCCAACGTTTCGCCTACTGCGACATTTTGTTGATGAGTGGCGTTGGCTAGTTGACGTCGTACTAACGTTTGGCAAACAACCACATGTCGACGGTGGGCAGGCTAACGTTTAACCAACGTTTTGCCTACTACGACACTGTGTCAATGACTTGCGTTGGATATTGGTTGGCTCGTTAACGTCAGACCAACGTTTAATACATAACCACATTTCGACGGTAGGATAGTCAACGTTCGGCCAACGTTTCGCCGACTACAACGTTCTGTTAATGAGCGACGTTGGATATTGGTTGGCTAGCTGACGTCAAGCCAACCTTTAACAAACAACCACATTTCGACGGTGGGGAAGCCAACGTTAGGCCAACGTTTCGCCGACTACAACATTCTGTAAATGAGCGACGTTGGATATTGGTTGGCTAGCTGACGTCAAACCAACCTTTAACAAACAACCGCATTTCGACGTCGGGCAAGCCAACGTTGGGCCAACGTTTCGCCTACTACAACATTCGGTCAATGAGCGACGTTGGAAATTGGTTGGCTAGCTGACGTCAAACCAACCTTTAACAAACAACCATATTTCGACGGTAGGATAGTCAACGTTGGGCCAACGTTTCGCCGACAACAACATTCTGTAAATGAGCGACGTTGGATTTTGGTTGGCTAGCTGACGTCAAACCAACGTTTGACAAACAACCACATTTCAACAGAAGGCAAGCCAACGTTAGGCCAACGTTTGGCCTACGAAAATATTCGGTCAATGAGCGACGTTGGAAATTGGTTGGCTAGCTGACGTCAAACCAACCTTTAACAAACAACCACATTTCGACGGTAGGCAAGCCAACGTTAGGCCAACGTTTCGCCTGCATAAACATTCTGTAAATGAGCGACGTTGGATATTGGTTGGCTAGCTGACGTTAAACCAACCTTTAACAAACAACCACATTTCGACGGTGGGCAAGCCAACGTTGGGCCAACGTTTCGCCTACTACAACATTCGGTCAATGAGCGACGTTGGAAATTGGTTGGCTAGCTGACGTCAAACCAACCTTTAACAAACAACCATATTTCGACGGTAGGATAGTCAACGTTGGGCCAACGTTTCGCCGACAACAACATTCTGTAAATGAGCGACGTTGGATTTTGGTTGGCTAGCTGACGTCAAACCAACGTTTGACAAACAACCACATTTCAACAGAAGGCAAGCCAACGTTAGGCCAACGTTTGGCCTACGAAAATATTCGGTCAATGAGCGACGTTGGAAATTGGTTGGCTAGCTGACGTCAAACCAACCTTTAACAAACAACCACATTTCGACGGTAGGCAAGCCAACGTTAGGCCAACGTTTCGCCTGCATAAACATTCTGTAAATGAGCGACGTTGGATATTGGTTGGCTAGCTGACGTTAAACCAACCTTTAACAAACAACCACATTTCGACGGTGGGCAAGTCAACGTTAGGCCAACGTTTCGCCTACTACAACATTCTGTAAATGAGCGACGTTGGATATTGGTTGGCTAATTGACGTCAGACTTCTTATTATACTTATTATTCATTATAACATTTTCTCTCAATTTTACACTTTTTAAATCGAAATTATTCAAATTTACACATTGCCGTGTAATCGCTGGAATCGGTCTTTCAAACTCCTAATTAAAGGCGTAGTTGAGTTTTGGTAGAGAGGGCGCTAGACTACTTATTTTTTTTTGTGAGATAATGAAAAACTGAGTGTAAAATTTGAAAGAGCATACTATCTAAATAATACAATCATCTTTGTTTGATCAAAATCGGTTCAGAAACGGCTGAAATATCCATAAACGTAACATTTTGTAATAAAGCTGGGGCCCCCGGTTTATTAGAGAATTTTGAACCAGCCGTTAAAAATTCAAAAAAATGCTTCCTCTTTTCAAAAAGTTACAAAAAAGGTATGTTGATAGTTGTTGGTTATTTCTCTATCTAATTCTATCTAATCACTATTTCAACAAAACATCACATGCACACTATTTTATTCAAAATGGTTGAAACCGATGAGTTTTTAGAAGGCGCCCTCTTACGTTTTAACGGCTCTTTTTGAATGATAACATGGTCTTTTACTACGTCATTTGGAATTTTGTGTTCCTTTCTAGTTATAACTATTAGTTTGCAATTTAATGATGTAGGTTTTGGTTACTAAAATTCAGTTTCACCCAAACTGTACTCTCCTTACCAGAAATCAACTATCCCTTTAAGTTCATAAATATACGCATAAGCTTTCGTGAATAGTCTCCCGAGTACATTCATTACGGGCACTACCCAGCAAACACAAAACTTTACAAAACGTTTTAATTAGGTCACGTATTCGTCTTTAATCTTTAATCGTTTACAAAACGTTTTTTTTTTTATTAGGTCACGTAGGTCTTCTTCCTTAATCAACGTTTAAAAAACGTTCTTAGAACGTTCCCAGCGTCCGACAGGCTATATGCTGGTACTCGCAGTTGAAATCAAATACATGAAAGTTTTTTTTTTCTTTTTTCTAACGTTTAAACAACAATTTGAAAACGTCCATTTGGACGCAACACTGCAACACAGCAACACAGCAACATTGTTCCCTACAATTAGTTCATGAAATTCGCATACATCCCACTCGGTGCTCGTGGTCAAGGCATATTTATCCGTTTTATCCGATTACATGTGGAGTTTCAAAATGATCTGTAGTTGAACCAGCGTTTTTCCTCATATTTTATACAAAAGATTTCCAAACCTACTGTATTATTTGCATTTGGGATTGTTTGCAGATGATTCTAGCCGGTTTCGCACTTTTTAGAGAGGATTTACACATATATTTAAATGTAATGAGTTCAAATATTGGGATATTGACGCGTTATAGGTGTAAAGAAAATATATTAGACCGAATTCATATTGTCTATATAGAAATCGTTACCGAGAAAATAGTTTTTTGGTATCAAGGTATTAAAGGATAGTTGCGTTGGGTTTTGGTATAGAGGGTGCTACATACAATATGTGTGTGATATAATCAAACACGGAGTACTGTATCAAATTTGAAAGAGCATACAATTGTAATGACAGAATAAACTATAATTTGATCAAAATTGGTTCAGAAATGCCTGAGATATCCATTAACATAACATTTTAAAAATTGTAGGGAACACAAAATATAACTTTGAACCGGCCGCTAACAAATTAAAAAATTGCTTCTCCTTTTTAAAAAGGTACTATAGTAAAGATGTTTTTAAATAATCGTTGATTATCTCTCTATCTAATCACTATTTCAACAAATCATGACATGCACAACATTTTATTTGTAAATGTTAAGACCAATAGGTTTTTAAAGAGCGTCCTCTTGAGTTTTAATGTCTCTTTTTTTAATGGGAACATGCTTTTTACTCAGTAATGTGTTGTGTTATTCCTTTCGAACATGGTGAAGTAAGTTATAACTGTTAGTTTGTAATGTAATGATGCAGGTTTTAGTTACCAAAACTCGGGTTAACCAATGGTGAACTCTCTTTACCAGAAGTGGACTGTACTTCATTTGTAGTAATATAGATACGAATATGACGAACAAATGATTGAACCACTGCTATATATTTCACTGGGAAATTGATTAACAAAATGCAAGATAGCTAAATCAAGACAGGTATAGGGAAACAGTCCATTTCATACATTGGGGGAGTAATTTTAGATGAACCTCCATGCGACTTAAAATGTACAATGTCACGATACGGATTTCGTAAATTGTATAATATATTATATAATACTTAAAATATATTTTAATTATGTGCTACCAACAATGTATGAACAACAATGTATGAAAACCTTTTTGGAACATTTTGGATTGTTGTAATATTATCGATAATATAATGTACATTATATACTTGTATTGTTTATAGTTGTTCAAGGGCTAGTTTTGACTAACATACTATGCAATGTCTGTCCTTTTTAATAAATGAGGGGAAATTGTGAAATATTGTACCTTACATGTATATTATGATTTTGTTAAATTTGTAAATTGCTATCGGGGTTCATGATCGATTATAAACGATCATAATAGTGAACAGAAAAATTCCTATATTTGCTATTATTTTAATTGAAAACAGTGTTATCATGTCTTTGTTTTCTATATAATTTGTTGTAATATTATCGATAATATAATGTGCGGTATACACTTGTATTGCTTATATATATAGTTGTTGAAGGGCTAGTTTTGAATAATATACTATGCAATATGTCTATCCTTTTTGATAAATGACGGGAAATATTGTACATTATATGATGCTGTTGCATTGGTAAATTAATACAATTAAATTAAATGTTATTAACAAAATATTCGCGGTGCAAAGCCCCTCTGCACAGCCCCCTCTTTATTAACTTTGATACACCTATTAATTAGTGATTTATGATCGGTAAAGGTTCGTTCCGCAATCGATCCCAATGCGTCGTAAGTGGGCCGACAATGGGTGATTTCAAGTATGGTCTTTAAGGCCGGTGTTAGTGTTTATTACACACAAACGCCAGTTTGATAAACACTAACACCAGCCCTAAACACCATACTTGAAATCACCCATTGGGCCAACGCAGAATTGCTATCGGGGTTCATGATCGATTATAAACGATCATAATTTAGTGAACAGAAAAATTCCTATTTTTGCTATTATTTGTATTGAAAACAGTGTTATCATGTCCTTGTTTTTCTATATAATTTATAAAACTATAAATGACACCTGAATAATAGTCTTATGAATAATGATTCAAAGGCTGATTATTTTATAATCTACTCTCGGCAATTACTAACTACAACAAATGTACATAGTATGTATGAGGATATATATACTAAGTCGATTGCATTATATATTGTTAAGATAAGACGATAGGATAGGATAGGGTATGATACGTTTAGGATTAGGTTTAAGATATAGGATATAGGATATAGGATATATAGGACTTAGCGTTTGAATGACGGAAGGGTAGAATATGTAACACCATGCAGCCTACTAATCTTTTTTTTTTTTTAAGTGTTCGTATTGTTGGTTGGCTCACGGTTGGCTCACGGTTGGCTCACGGTTGGTTCAATGTTGGCCCAAGGTTGGCTAACAGTTGGCCCAAGGTTGGGTACACGTTGGCCCGATGTCATAATTAGCCAACTGAAAGGTTGGGCAAGGGTTGGGAAAACGTTGGCCCAACACTTGTACGACGTTGGCTTGTTGGGTTGGGCCAACGAGGGCCCAGCGGCAAGAATGACGTGGGCAAAACGTCACGTTTTAACGTTGGCCCGACATTGACTTATATAGTCGTATTAACGTTGGGGTTTAGTCGGCTCAATGTTGGCTTGACGTCAGAAATAGCAAAATAAATGGTTGGGCAAACGTTGGCTCAACGTTGGCAATTGACGTTGGCGTATGGGGGTTGGGCCAACGAGGGCCCAGCGGCAAGAATGACGTGGGCTAGACGTCACGTTTTGACGTTGGCCCAACATGACCGCCTACATTGGGCCAACGATGGGCCAACGTAGCATTGTTATCTGGGTTGTGACCATGGATTAACAAAGCGAAAAGAAACAGAGCACACAAGAGTTACGGCAGCGATCTGCTTGGCTCTGGCTTACGGGACAGTGTTATGTTCGAATGAAAGATGCGATGGGATTGGATAATGTTTCAGAGAGTGTTTTTTCCTTTTTAGCTCATCCGGCCCGAAGGGCATGATGAGCTTATGCCATGCCGTGGCGTCCGTCCGTCCGTCCGTCCACAGTTTTCAAAATGCTTCTTCTTCGTTATTTTTCAACCGATTTTGATTCTGATTGTTTCATAAGATAGGGCTAGGAGGGGGATTTAAAACTTCTACACAGAATCGTGAAATTCATTATCTATGGTAATTTATGCAAATTTATTCGAAATCACAAAAAATGCTTCTTCTCCTTCATTTCTCGACCGATTTTGATTTGGTTTGCTTTATCTGGTGGAGCTAACTTTGGTACACTAAACTTCTACACAGAATTTTGAAATTTTTCTCCATTCATTAATTATGGTAATTTTAAATTTTTTTATTTTTAAATTTTTTTAATTTGTTTTATTTTATTTTTATTTTTATTTTTTTTGTTTTGTTTTGTTTCATTTGTTTTATTTGTTTTATTTTATTTTATTTTATTTTTTTGGTTTTTTTAAATTAATTAATTTATTTTAAATTGTTTTTTTTTTTTTTTTTTTTTTATTTATTTATTTATTTATTTATTTATTTTTTTTTTTTTTTTTTTTTTTTTTTTTTTTTTTTTTTTTTTTTCCCATGTCCCTTCCGGGGCGTCAAATTTATATTTTTTTCACTCTAATTTTTTATTTTTTATTTTCATGTCCCTTCCAGGGCATCAAATTTTTATTTTTTGACCAGTTGAAAAGTGTACCACATGAAATTTACGATATTTGATGTTGCGAGATGGCGGATGAGCGCTACGTCATTGACGTTCTGGTTCTTAACCCTAATCCCATTGGGTTATTTTGATCACTTGAGTCCATTTTCAAGTCAATCAGTCCATTCGTTGCCGAGATTTGAGGGGGGGGCCAATTCGTTGCCGAGATTTGAGGGGGGGGCCAAAAGGCCCCCCCCTCAAATCTCGGCAACGAATGGACTGATTGACTTGAAAATTGGCACATACGTAAAACAAGTCGAGTAGAATAAGAATTTTTTTTTTTTAAAAAAATTGAGCATTTTTTTTTTTTTTTTATAATTAATTAAAATTTTGAATATGCAAATTTTTGACGAATTTGGGGAAAATTTGGATTTTCATCTAAAATCAAGAGAAATTACAGGATTTCTTCAGGTTTTCTGTAAAAAATTTCTTTTGAGTATCTCAATGATAAATATGAAGTTTCAAATCTTCATGTTTTTAGAAAAGCTCGAGAAATAAGGATTTGTTCTTATTTCTTTTGTATTTCATTGTTTTTATTCTTATGTATTTTATTTTATTTATTTATTTTTTTTTTTTTTTTTTTAAGTAGAATTTATCTCTGAAGTGTATGAATTAAACTAATAACAAAGCAATAATCAAAATTATGATTCAATGTAACAATTATAACATATTTGGAGTTTACATTGCATCGGATATATGAATTACATAGAAACCTGTACAAAAATTGCATATTTTTGTGACGGCTGAGCAATTATCCACCTCTAAAATCAGTTCTACAAGTCCGACCGGGGTGAATTATATATCAAAACATGCGGGAGACTTGAGAGAAAAAAGTCATGAAGTTTGAACGTGAAATTCCAATCGGTCTAGATGCACGTCGAAAAAAACGACAGGGGGGGGCCTAAAAGGCCCCCCCCCCCCCCCCCCCCCCCAATGGGATTAGGGTTAAACAAATTGTTATAACCCAGGTAATAATTTAGTAATGTGTGGGAGGGCAAAATTACAATTTGGAAAAGATTCACTGGGATTTTTGTTGTCTTTCAGTAGATATGTAGCTTTTGACATGTATTCATCACCTTCATGCTAGCATTTAACCCTAATAAGGCCGGAGGGGGGGGTTGCCATAATGGCCCCCTCCCCCTCCGCGATTTTTTGTATTGTTCCAAAACGCTGTAAGATGATGCGCCGCTGCTTGACAACTTTTTTTTTCGCGTCTTGCGCACATTTAAAAAAAAAGATTTGAAAATCGGACCTACCGTTACAAAGTCACATGACCTTTTGTCAGCCCGAAAATCGCTCAGTTTCATGATTTGTGTACAAAACATATGGAAATATAAATTTTCGTAAAATGAGGTGTATCATTAGTTATTTGGTGTTTACATTTTATATGTTGGTTTTGGGGTTCAAAATAGTTAAATTATAGTTAGAAATAAAATGAACAACAAAAACAATCAAATACATTTAAAGGGGTAGTTTAGTTTTGGTAGAGAGGGCGCTACACGTCACAATTTTTTTGTAAGGTAATGAAAAACTGAGTGTCGAATTTGAGAGAACATGCAATTTTAATGGCAGAATAAACTTTATTTGGTCAAAATCGACCCAGAAATGGCTGAAATATCAATAAATATATCTGATCTTATAATTATTTGGGGCCCAAATAATTAGATTTTTTCAAAAAAGTTTAAAAATGCTTGCACTTTTTCAAAAATTTTCAAAAGCGTTTTTTAAATAGTTGTTGATGATCTCTCTATTTAATCATTATTTCAATAAAACATTAAAAAAATGCATAATTTTGTATGAAAAATGGTTGAAAACAATGCCTTTTTAGAAAGCGCCCTCTTTGTGTTTTTGAATTATAACGGGTTTTTTACTTAGTCGTTTGTAATTTTGTATACCTTTTGGAGCATGGTGGAGTTATAACTTTTAGTTTATAATGTTACTTTCCAGGTTTGGTTACTAAAGTTCAGCCTTACCAAAACTGTACTACCCCTTTAAGTTTAAAAAACAAAGAAATACATAAGAAATTAACAAAACAATAGAAAACATAAGGAAGAACTGGGCTCTTCCAATTTTTTTTGTCGTATTATCATTCCAAATGCTCTAAAGAATATATGTAGTGAAAACCAGAGTTCAATTATGAAGAAAATATGATTTATGGGTAAAAATATGAATTTCATGACTTATTTGCATAAATTACCATAAATATGCAAATTAATGAATTTTTCAAAAATTAAAAAAACTACCATTGTATTCTATACACTTCAATTATCACGCCTGCAAATTTTTACGGCAATCGGCCGCTCCGCGGCCGAGATCTTAGGGGGGGGGCCATAATGGCCCCCGCCCCCTGGCCGTGGGAAGACCTCAAATAGCCCTGCCTTTTTAGGGTTAAATCAGAATATTAGATGTATTAACATTTGTATCTCTCATTTATTTTGATTCATATCTGAATAGAATATGTGGGTGAAGATGGCCAGGAGCGAACTCCACAGAGGACATCGGGACATGAAGGAGTGACAGCCAACTTCATCTAAGTAGCGGAGGTGTGCCTCTTCCATCTTCAAAACCGCCATTTATCTGTCTGCCTGCTGTATCATTAGGCTGTTTTCGCAACGACGACGCGGTTATTCTACAACGCAAATCTTAGCGGGGAGTCGCACTCAGAGTGAAAATGTCCGCATATCGTCCAAACCTACAACGGTATTCGGCTGAATAATCGTCCTGCGTAGAGCGGCGTGGACAGTCGATACTCAATGGGTCAGCCAGAGGTCAGTGCATGGTCAGCCAATCAGCGCGCCTGTTCTCTCGAGCAAGGACACGTTCCCATCGTATCGATGCACGTTCCCCGTACTCTTCACTGCGAAACTGCAAATATTTCGCGACGTAGCCAGAGTCGCACTCGGAGCGAAAATTTCCGCATATCGTCCAAACCTACAACGGCTGAATAATCGTCCTGCGTAGAGCGGCGTGGACAGTCAATACTCAATGGGTCAGCCAGAGGTCAGTGTATGGTCAGCCAATCAACGTGCCTGTTCTCTCGAGCAAGGACACGTTCCCATCGTATCGATGCACGTTCCCCGTACTCTTCACTGCGAAACTGCAAATAGTTCGCGACGTAGCCAGAGTACGGATACGTTCACAGCTGACTGATTCCTCCGTACTCGGCCCTTGCAAAGTCATTTGCGAAAAGAGTCTAAATTACGTCTGCACGGACACCACTAATCGGTAAATGATGCATCGGTCTTGGAGGACTCAAAAGGCTGGAAAGTTGCTGTGATTTTCAGTCATGTAATCTGGTGTCCTAGAAAAAAGGCCCAGAAATCAAAATCGAGACCTCTGGAGGTATAGGTGTATAAATTAATGGAGCCATAAATTGTGTGTACCTAAAATAGAGATGTTTCCAAAATGTATTGCCAGAGATAAACATTTTCCTCATCTTAACCCTAACTAGGTTGGTAAGGGGAAGGGGGGGGTGGGGGGGGGGGGGGTAGGATTCCACTCCCCCCCTCCCCCCCCCCCCCCCCCCATTGACGTTTTGTGCAATAATTATGCCATGTATGCACTGCAGAGTGACTTCATACATTTTTATATTGAAGACTTGCGCAAGTTTTCCAACCATATTTGCGATGACCGGGTATACAGTAATGAAGTCACTTGACCTTTGGTAAGTGAGTTGCTAAATTTTGTGATTTGTGTACAAAACCTATGGATTTTCTCCTAGAAAAACCTTTATTATTGTTCATTCTAAATACTGCATACATAAGTTGAAAAAACAAAGAAATACAAATAAAAATAAAGGAAAATATTTGCACAAAATTAGTATATTCTGACAATATTTAGTGATTTACAGATGAAAAGGGGATTTCTGCATAAATTTGCAGAATTAATTAATATCTCACAACACTTTACAGGTGCACCTTTAATTAGAAATGTATTATTTATTTTTTAAATAACAATGCGATCTTGTAGAGTATTTGGCATGCTATCTGTGTGCTGAATATCCCGGCGGCAGCTCGCTTGTTGATCGGTCTTGACTGACTTGCAATTTTTATATAATAGCATTATATTCTCTAGGTATGTATGTATGTCCTTAGTAAAAACTGAAAAGTACATAATTGTAAACCTTTGAAATACATGTTGATTAAGGTACTCTAAAATGCTATGAAATGTAAATATGTCTTAGACGTGCTTTGATGGTATCTATTAATTAAAGTTAAGTTTATAAGTAAACATTGACTATCGACCATTTGTCCTTTATATTATGTACTATGCTCTACAATACTACATTTTCCTAATTTGACAAATTTGACATTGTGGAAGTTAAAAACTACTTATTTCAATGTGGCAGTTTCATGCAGTACACTATGAAAGTCCACACAGTGAACAATTTCATATTTTCATTTAATAGTGTGATGGATGTTTCACATTGTGAGGTTTTCACAATGTTAAATTCTAGCATTTTTAATATGGTCACACAGTTTCACGGCGTGGTCCACAGTGTGATTCACACTGTGAATGAATCTCCACAATGTTAATTTTTGTGATTTCAAGGTGTAGTGACACTGTTTCACAGTGTGAACCACAGAGTGATGCATGCTGTGTCTCATACTATAAATAAGTGTGTTCTTTTCACAGTGTGAATCTTCACTATGTGAATCTCCACAATGTTAAATTCAAGCATTTCACAGTCTGGTTCACAGTGTGATTCACACTGTGAACCGCATTGTGATTCACATTGTGAACCACAGTGTGAACGACGCGGCCACGCTGTGAAAACGCCCGAAATACACAGTGTGGATGAGTGAATGAGTGTGAATGAGTATGTTCTTTTCACAGTGTGGTTCACAGTGTGACTCACAGTGTGGTTCACAGTGTGATTCACACTGTGAACCACACTGTGATTCACACTGTGGAACGACGCGGCCACGCTGTGAAAATGCCTTCACACTGTGTATTTCGGGCGTTTTCACAGCGTGGACGCGTCGTTCCACAGTGTGAATCACACTGTGAACCACACTGATTCACATTGTGAACCACACTGTGAACCACACTGTGAACCACACTGTGAACCACACTGTGATTCACACTGTGGAACGACGCGTCCACGCTGTGAAAACGCCCGAAATACACAAGTGTGAAGCGCACCATGATTCACACTGTGAACCACAGTGTGATTCACACTGTGATTCACACTGTGAATGAGTGTGAACTTTCCAGCATATGTGTAGGGTTTGGTTAATAGGGTTAGGGAACAAATGTAATGCGAACAAGCACGAGCGGGATTTAACAAGTGCGAACGGGATTTCATATGCGAGCAAATTTGTTCGCAGAAAATCCCGTTCGCGCTTGTAGGCCTACCCAGTAATTAGAAACTGAGCGCAGCAATTAGAAATTGAGCGCAGCAGTTACTAATTACTGCGAACAAGTGCATGCTATGCGCATGGGAAATTTGTTCGCACTAATTCTTCGCGCTTGTTCGCAGTACTTCGCACTTGTTCACGCTAATTAGTAGGACCCCCGCGGTTTATCCCCTAGCGCCGCGCGCCAACGAGAGTTCTGTGCAACATATCGATTTTGTTTTTCCTAACAGATTCACCGGATGTACAGATTCACCGGGCGTCGTGCGATATATGGGGGAAGGGGTATACATAAAGAGCCCAGGAACTAGACTACCTCGGGGCCTTGAAGTGGTACTAATGTATTTTGGTAATACGGGTACGTGCCGCTTCAAAGACCCCCTTTTTCCGAGCCGATTTTCGCTCTTAAAGGGCTCTTAAAGGGCTCTTAAAGGGGCTCTTAAAGGGCTCTCAGTTTTGGTATAGAGGGCACTGCACGAAATAATTTGTTTGTAAGATAATGAAAAACTGAGTGTAAAATGTGAAAGAGCGTACAATTTTAATGTCAGAATAAACTTTATTTGATCAAAATCGGTCCAGAAACGACTAAAATATAAATAAATATATCCAGTCTTAATAAATCTGGGGCCAGAAATATTCGATGATTTAAACCAAAAAAATCAAAAATACTTACACTTTTTAAAATGTTCAAAAGAGATTTTAAAATAGTCTTTGATAAACTCTCTATTTAATCATTATTTCATCAAAACATCACAATCACATGCATAGTTTTGTATGAAAAATGGTTGAAACCAATGCTTTATTAGAGAGCGCCCTCTTGTGTTTTGATGGCTCGTTTTGAATGATAATAGGCTTTTTACTTAGTCGTTTGTAATTTCATATACCTTTCGACCATGGTAGCTACGGGTATGGAAATCTGTCCAAATCACTCCGTAAATTGTGTGCTGTGTGTGTGTGTCACGTGTAAAAGTAATGTTGCGTGGCATATTAGTTAGATTGTTATCTAGTCAAGTTCATCATATTGAATTAAAACACAAAGACGTTTACGTTGTATCACTGGCGTAGATCCGTTTTGGGGGGATGATGCGAGGGATTGGAGCGCAACCTAGCTCAAGGGCGCGAAGCGCCCGAGGGGGGAGGGTATGGGAGGGGGGTATTCCCCCTCCTACGGTAGGGAGCTTTTATAATTGTTAACTCGAAATTATGCAATCTGGTGCATACTTTGGAAGGAAATATGATAAGCCAATTTGTAAGAAAGCCTTACTTGAATCTTGAATGACATCTTGAATGACATCACTGCCAGTTATCCCTATAGTTGATCACTTATCCCTGTCACACCGGCTCTGTATCTTACCTGGATCCATTGGTGTACATTATTAGCGCGTGCCCTCCAGCCTCCAGTTCCTGCACTAGAAGCCACAACATTCAACCGTCCCCGTCTAGCTCCATGCAGTGCATTGACCTCGCTCGATGCGGTCATTCTCGAATCAGAGATGGTATTAGACTCGAGTCCAAGTGGAACATCTTTGAAGAACCAAAAATTAAATTGTTTTGTAAGCAAAGTTATTATCAATTTCATATTTGATGTATTTTAACGTAATGTTATAATTTGTCTTATCAATGACATCATCTATGTATATTATACTTAGCACCAAAAAAAGGATTCAGGAAACTTGTTCAAGATCGAATATTTAATATTCATAATGATCCAACGTGAGAAATTGTATATCAAATATGGAAACAAAATATCCATTAGAAGTCCCGAGGATGAAGAAGAAAATCGGCGGATATCAAGAGGGGAAAAACATAAACGTCAATAATCAGCCTTTAAAAAGTGCCTCTTTTTAACACCGCAAATCTTGTATTGGCGCGCGCTTCGCGCGCTAATAGTTTTTCATCAAGATTATAATTAATTCCCATTGCAAACTTCAATTTTGGTTACGGAAGGTTTTGAAATATGTTGGGCAATGCAATTTCTCAAACAAACTTAAGGGAAATGGCTATAGGCCTACAGAAAAGGAATCGTAAATATGAAATAGTATATCTTTCAATTATGTTCACAAGCATTAAACGCACAGCAATTGGATTATAAACATTTTAAATTTGGATCGGAGCTGTAGTGGTCATGTATATTTTGATCGAGAAATTGCTTGTCATTTGCTAACCTATCGGTCATTCGGTTGAAAACGAAGAGTTTAAAATTGTCGAAATCTTTAATTCCACGAGGGCTCCGTCTCCTGGACCCTCTACTGAGGCCCTATCAACGTCGGCCCCAGGCCTGCTCCCAACCCGTATTATATTCCTGGTAAAAATGAAATTTTTGAAAAATATTTTTCCCTATTATTTTTATTTAAAACCTATTTTTTCCCTACTTTGAGGAGCTGGACACTATTCAAGGGGCCCAGTGGGGTATTATTTGACGTTTTTGCACACGTTTACTATATATCGGGAATATCTTTCTAACCATTGAAGCTATACCCCCTACAAACCGTATATTTCTGGAAAGCTTAGAATATGGAGAATCCAACAAAATTAAATAAAAGACAATTGGACTTAAAATAACACTTTAAACATCAATAATATAGAGAAAAATAAAATGTTAGAATTTTAGCAAGTCAACATTCAAAACGCATATCCTCAGAGGTATAGAGGCGTATGTACATTCTACATTTTAATGATAGATGTTATGATGCAATACAAACAAATTAATGATGGCTTTTTACATTATTCAGCTTCATAGTCAAAAGGCAATTTTGCAAAAAAATCAGAATTTTACATATGAAATGTACATTTTTTGGTTTACAATAGGGTTACCTCTAAAAGCCATCATTAATATGTTCATCTACAAACAAGGAATAATTCCTCCAAATTTCATTGAATTTGAGTAAAGACTTTTCAAGTTTTTTAGAATTTTAGTCTTAAAAATGTTGTTTCTCTTACCATTTTTTAAATTAATTTGTACTGCATTATAAGCCTTCAGTTTTATAATTTGATTGTTGTTTTAATTGCTGAATATTGTCTAGATTGTACTATTGTATCTTTTTCAATGCTTTCTTTTTCTTACACTGTCTGTTGCAATCTTATAAATACAAGCTCTTTCCATATGTATATGCTGCCTTCTTTGCAATGTCCCTTGCCACTGCCGTTTGTGTACTACTTACCTAAGAGTAGTATTATCTTTTGTTTTTTATCATTCTCAATCAGTTATGAGTTTTATATTTGCTAGTGATAATATAGAAGTAGATAGAGATAATACATTGCAGAATGAAATTGAAAATTATTCTATGTATGTTACACCTGATGATTTCTCAAGTTTATCCTCCAATACAACTTTCAGAAATTCACTCTCTGTCTTACATATAAATTGCCGTAGCTGACCTAAACATTATGATCATGTACAAAGTTTATTGTTATCTTTGAATTATTCTATTGATGTTTTAGCTTTCAGTGAAACATGGCTTGATGGTAATGTTAGAAATGATATTTGTTTTACAGGATATAATATGGAGAATAATGCTCGAAAAGATAGAAAAGGTGGAGGTGTTCTAATAAAATAAATAATTATGATATTTCCGCATTTAATAATTCCTGTGAAAATATTTTTATTGAAATTTTAAAAACCAGGACAAAATATTGTTGTAGGAGTTTTTTTATAGACCACCGGATCAATCAAAGGCAAATTTTATTGATACCATGAGGCAGATTGTATGTAGTCTTCATAAAGAAAAAAAGGAATGTATACTTCTTGGGGATTTTAATATTGATTTGATGAAACTTGATGTGCAATACTGTTGTAATGATTTTTTATAACAAAACCAACTAGAATCACAGATACCTCAGCCACTTTGATTGACAATATTTTTACAAATAGTTCTTGCAATACTCTTCATGGCATAATAACATGTGAGATCTCTGATCATTTACCAGTTTTGTTTTCATTATTTGACTTTAAAGGTGTTTCTAAAGAAGATCCTGTAATTTATAAACATGAGATTAATGATAAAAAATATAAAGCATTTTTAAATGTTTTGCACGGTATTGATTTTGATCGCGCTTCGTATACTTTAAATGGTGATCCTAATTTTAAGTTCACAAAATGTATGAAGATCTTTTCTGGTGCATATAATCGCTGTTTCCCTATCAAAAGAGTCAAAATCAAACAAGGCGATAGCCGTAATATGTCTCGCCCAATTGCGCGCATTCAAACAGATGCAGGGTTGGAAAGTTATCAACCATTATAGAGTCTTGCAGGTAAACTTTCAAATTTGACCTTTGACCAACATATGTGACCTTTGACCCCATAATATCATGGAGGCCAATATAGGGCATCTACCAATCGAGTTTGGTTACAAACAGATGCAGGGTTGTAAAGTTATCAACCCTAATAGACTCTCACCCCAAAACTTTCACATGTGACCTCATTTGACAATTGACCTACTTATGTGACCTTTGACCCCAGCATATCATGGAGGCCTGTATAGGGCATCTACCAATCGAGTTTGGTTACAAACAGATGCAGGGTTGGAAAGTCATTCAAATTTGTGTAAGCGTCACGGACGGACAGACGGACGGACGACAGACGGACGCAATTTGGATCCCTTAGTCTTCCCTCCACCTACGGTGGGCTCGACAAAAACGACATCAACCTTGGTTTACAAAAGAGTTGACAAAAATGTGTTCTAAGTAAAATTGTTTATACAAGAAATATACAAACAAGAAAACTGATAAAAGAAACGAACGATTACATTTCGGAATGAGTATACAAAAGAAATTCGGGCTGCAACAAAACAGTACTATTTATAAAAGTTTCAAACTTTTAAGGGGAATATAAATAAAACATGGACAATTATAATGAGCTTTTGCAGAAAATTAAAAATGCACGGATTCCTCTGTATTTAATATTGATGGTTCACTTATTTCTGACCCCCAACAAATTGCTGAAGGCTTTAATATAGGATTTCTCGGTCAATTTCGTAAGTTGGCCACACAAATTCATTTTATGTTCATTCAATTTCGCCGATTCTGTCACCGCAGCTGTTATTTTCGTTCAAATTCGTTTTTTAGCATTTGAATTCATAAAACGATCATTCAAAAACATTTTATTTTCATTCGAATTAAAACGTGTTTCTTTTTCGTAAAATGTTCATTCAATTTAAAGCGAGACGATTCGCGATTACGTAATAACGTCTTCCGTGAATTCAAATTCGTTTCTTTGCATACAATTTCACACGTTTTGCAAACAAATTAAACATGGCTCACCCAGTATGATCATATATAGAACCTCGCAAGCTTAGTTCCATGCTAAATCCATTTCAAATTGTACGGTTTGGTAAGCAACAAACATTTTATTTGTCTTAACTAGGGGTGTATACCCACTAAATCATCACTATTTAGCAACTGAACGATGATGTGTTAAGTAGATATAACCTATAGCCACATCATCGCTACAGAATTAGCATGGAACTAAGCAAGAGTGTCTTTTTATGAATATGCAATGATATAAGTGCATGCAAAGTTTCATAATCACAAGCACATTTACGATCATGATCATTGTTACTGTATGTGATCGTGATCGTGATCGTGATTGTAATTGAGATGGTGATTAAGATTGTGACTGAGATGGTAATTGTGACTGTGATCACGATCGTGATTGTGATTGTGATTCAGTGTGATGGTGATTCAGATTTTGATGTGATTATGATTGTGATTGAACTTATACTCATATATTGTTCTTAACATGTTCAATACAGAATAAATATAATTTACACAAATATAAATGGCTTCAAAGAGATTACAAACATCGAATAAATTATCAAAAACAAAACCAAACATAAAAATAAATGTATAGAGTATTGATACCCCCCCCCCCCCCCACCACCACCACCACCACCATAATGTCCCATTGTGGTACGCCACTCCAATACATACAACTGTAGTCTGTAAACACAACCTTTGCATGCACTTATGTCATTGCATATTCATTAAAAAGACACTCTTGCTTAGTTCCATGCTAATTCTATATCGATGATGTGGCTATAGGTTATATTCAGTTGCTAAATAGTGATGATTTAGTGGGTATACACCCCTAGTTAAGACAAATAAAATGTTTTGTTGGTTACCAAACCGTACAATTTGAAATGGATTTAGCATGGAACTAAGCTTGCGGGGTTCTATATGATCATACTGGGTGAGATTTACATGTTTAATTTGTTTGCAAAACGTGTGAAATTGTATGCAAAGAAACGAATTTGAATACACGGAAGACGTTATTACGTAATCGCGAATCGTCTCGCTTTAAATTGAATGAAAATTTTACGAAAAAGAAACACGTTTTAATTCGAATGGAAATAAAATGTTTTTGAATGATCGTTTTATGAATTCAAATGCTAAAAAACGAATTTGAACGAAAATAACAGCTGCGGTGACAGAATCGGCGAAATTGAATGAACATAAAATGAATTTGTGTGGCCAACTTACGAAATTGACCGAGAAATCCTATAATTACTTTAAAGATATTGGACAAAACATAGCAAATAATAATGTTCATGAGAATGCTAATTTGTCTTCATTTTTATGCCAAAATTATCCTCACACTGCTTATTTTACACCTATTACTGAAAGGAAATAACAGAATATACTTTGTCGTTTAAGAATGGAAAAGCCACTGGTTTTGACTCTGTTGATATTTCTGTAGTCAAGAAAATTATTCACTTGATATGTAAACCCTTGTGCAATATTTTTAATTTGTGTCTTGAACATGGTATTGTCCCTACTGATTTGAAATTAGCTAAAGTTATTCCTATATAAAAAGGGTCATAAAGATATGTTCTAAAACTACAGGCCAATTTCTTTACTTCCATTATTTTCTAAAATTTGTGAAAAATGCATTAATTTTATTTTCGCCTTTTGAATTTCTTGGATAAACACAACATTTTATCTCCTAAACAGTTTGGCTTTAGAGCAAATCACTCAACTTCACATGCTCTTTTAAACGTTTTAACTCATGTCTCAAAAGCAATTGAAAATAATGAGATTATTGTTGGTATCTTTTTAGACTTTTAAAAGGCGTTTGATTCTATTAGTCATGATATACTTCTTGCGAAATTGAATCATTATGGTATACGTGGTATTACACTGGCCTTATTTCAAAGTTATTTGAGTGATCGCAAACAATTTACTGTTTTTAATCTCCATAATTCTTGCCAACAATCAGTTTCTTGTGGCGTACCACAGGGATCGATTTTAGGTCCACTTTTATTTTTGATATATATTAATGACTTACACACAGTATCCCCTTATTTGAATTGTGTATTATTTGCAGATGACACAAACATTTTTTATAAACATAAAAATGCTGATTCCTTGACTCAGATTTTAAATGTTGAATTGAAAAAAGTTAATGAATGGATAAAAGCAAACAAATTGCAATTGAACTATGATAAAACTCACATCATGGTTTTTAATGCAGGTGGGGCTAATATGAATAAAATTCAAATATGTATACATGAAAATATAATAAAGCATGTTGACACGACTAAGTTTTTAGGAGTCTCCGGAACACATCAGTAAATAGCTTCATTCCGATAAACGCCAACAAAAACTGCTACAAATACTCCTACATACCCCGGACCATACCAGAGTGGAACTCACTGCCGTTATAAGTAACAACAATACAAGATAAGAACAAGTTCAAGCAAGCAATTCAACCCCAAACACACGAGCAAAGCAACCAGTAAACCAGACTCTCTTCCGCGCCAACAGAATCTGCGCAACTACCCTGCCCGGTTGGCCCCTACCCTGGGACGTTGGGCAGTATACTAGAAGAAGAAGAAGAGACTTAACCCTAATAAGGCCGGGGGGCCATAATGGCCGCCCCCCCCCCCCCCCCCCCCCTCCTCCGCGATTTTTTTGATTGCTCCAAAACGCGGTAAGATGACGCGCCGCTGCTTGGTGACTTTTTTCTTTTGAGTTTTGCGCATATTTTGAAAATTTTGAAAATCGGACCTACCGTTACGAAGTCACGCGATCTTTTGTCTATGCATGTCAGCCCGAAAATCGCTCAATTTCGTGATTTGTGTACAAAACATATTATATCAGTTTTCGTAAAAACAGGTATATCATTGGTTATTTAGTCTTGTTTACATTTTATATGTTTGTTTCGGAGTTCAAAATATTTGAATTATAGTTAGAAACAAAATAAACAACAAAAACAATATAATACATAAGTTAAAAAAACAAAGAAATACATAAGAAATTATAAAAACAATAGAAAACATCACGAAGAACCTGGCTCTTCCATTTTTTTTTGTCGTATTATCATTTCAAATGCTCTAAAGAATATATTTAGTGAAAACCAATGTTTAATTATGAAGAATATATGATTTATGGGTAAAAATATGAATGTTATGACCTTATTTGCATAAATTACCATAAATATGAAAATTAATAAATTTTTCAAAATATTAAAATTACCAATGTATTCTATACACTTCACTTATCATGCGTGCAAATTTTCACGGCGATCAGACGCTTTGCGGCCGAGATCTTAAGGGGGCCATAATGCCCCCCCCCCCGCCCCCCCCCCCCCCCCCCCAGCCGTAGAAAGACTTCAAATAGCCCGGCCTTTTTAGGGTTAAAGTGGAAGAATCATGTGTACGATATCTTACGCAAAACTTCTAAGATGATAGGAGTCATGAGTAAATTGAAAGATACTTTACCACAGAATGTTCTATTATTATTATATAATTATATGATATTACCCTACTTGTGTTATTGTAACATAATATGTGGATCCTGCAATAAATACTTACTTGATCGTATTTTACTCTTACAGAAAAGGGCAGTTCGTATTATTTGTCATAAGCCATTTTTAAGCCACTCAAGACCCCTATTTTTAATGTTGAAAATTTTACCCATTGATTTATTGTATGACTTTCAACTTTCTGTTTTTATATACTCATTTTATAATAATTTATTACCAAAATTATTTAGCAATACCTTTCAGCATTTCAGTGCAATAGTGATGTTCACCACTATAATACTAGAACTGCTTCAGATATTCGTGCAATATATGGACGTAAATCTTTCTCAAACTCTATATTTGTATGCAAAGGTCCGTTATCATGGAATAGACTACCTATCGAAATTAAACAGTGTAACACTTTAAGCAATTTTAAAAGAAAGCTTAAATCATACTTAAAAAGCCCGTTATCATTCAAAAAAAGCCATTAAAACACAAGAGGGCGCTTTCTAAAAAGTCATTGGTTTCAACCATTTTTCATACAAATGTATGCATGTGATGTTTTATTGAAATAATGATTTAATAGAGAGATCATCAAAAACTATTTTAAAAACGCTTTGAAAATTTTTGAAAAAGTGCAAGCATTTTTTTTTATTTTTTGAAAAAATCATCTAATTATCTAATTATTTGGGCCCCAAATAATTATAAGATCAGATATATTTATTGATATTTCAGCCGTTTCTGTGTCGATTTTGACAAAATAAAGTTTATTCTGCCATTAAAATTGCATGTTCTCTCAAATTCGACACTCAGTTTTTCATTACCTCACAAACAAATTGTGATGTGCAGCGCCCTCTCTTCCAAAACTAAACTACCCCTTTAATTTTGTTTTGTCGTTGTATGTACACCATTTATTTCCT